>LOJH01008124.1:0-29999 GCA_001685095.1 Ellobius talpinus | reverse complement strand
TATATAGTTATATAGTTATATAGTTATATAGTTATATAGTTATATAGTTATATATAGTTATATATAGTTATATATATGACTATATATATATATATATAGTTTCTAAGTGTCCTGCCATTTATGTGAGAATAGGTTGAGAAAAAAATAGCACAGCCAATGAAATCTGCCTCAGACCTAAAACCTCCCCTCTATTAATTCTTTTCTTTGGCAAACACAGAAATAAAAGACAGGTGGAAGAAAGGCAATGAGGACAGTGGGTATGAGAAACAAGGAGGGATGCTTCTCTTTATCCACGGCTTGGCCACAGCCTTCCTCATTTCCTGGGCATTGTTATCCAAGAAGGCAGGTGGAGTGGTACAAGCAAATACAAGATTATCTCAAACAATGAGCAGCAGAGCGTTGGAGTTAATCTATGTGTGATAGATCAATAGCCTGATCCATAAGATACAGAACTGGCCAAATCAAATGACTTTCTGTTTGCTTTGCTATTTAGGCTTTGAAGCTCAATTTTTAAATTTTCACTTTGTCTCTCTTCTTAAAGATGTTCCTGCAAGTAAAAGACCAGACATTCCAGCCTGAGATAAATACCCATGGGTCTTATAAAGGCAAGTCAGAGATAATTTGTATCCTGACTTTTTCAGACACAAAGGCACAGTTTGAGATAGACTGAGTTCTACAGCACTTGCTAAGTATCAAATAAGACCTGATCTTTTTCTATAGTCTTTGGAGAAGTACTTGGTCTTATAAAATTTTTTATTTTAACTTTTATACTAATCCATATTCAGGCTCCAGCCCTGAAAAGAAACACATTTATATCCTTCATTCAGCCTCTGACTAGCCTTAAAATTTATCTGAAATACAAAAATATAATTGAACAACGTCCAATCCCATACAAAAGGAATCCAAGTGAGAAAACAAAGTGTCATTCACTTTATGTGTTCCTGAGTCCCTAACTCTACATTTGGCATCCATCTTTACTTTCTTTGGGCTGATAAAAGCCCAGTCAAAGACATTTGATGCATAACTGTTAGTTGACATTCCTGGAATTCAAACCAGGAAGATGTTAGAAACTGAGATGGAAGAAACCATGAGGTTTTGCATTTTTGTCCCAAGACAAACCCTTATGTGTGAGATAATAACTGAGTCCTATCAAGAGGTGCACATACCAGGAATCAATAGCTGTACAGAAAGGCTCCTTTGCTTTGAAATCGAGGAGGAAGCAGGGGGCGGGGAGTTCTAGGGTCATATCTATGCTCCAAAATGCCTACTGAGGAATTTTTTATCTGCTGAGTCAGTGAACTGGGAAGCTTGTTACAACCTCTGTGAGTCCAGCAGGATGATACTGAATGTCTTCAAGAACAGACTTAGCTGGCACTTACACCATTCCAATGAATCCCTAGGTGAAAACACCTAGGGATTTTAACAGAACATGAAGAACATAGAATTTAGTAGTATTCTCTCTTTCAAATATTAACCAGGACAATAGCTGTCCAAGAATATTCTCAACAGAAACTAGATCTAGCAGAAACTGTGAGAAATGCTATCTAGGCCTTGCTAATCACCTCCTGAACTCTGAGAAGGGAGCCAGTCACTTTAATGTCAACAATAATGCTCTCAATATTTTAATACAAGGGCTGTAGAGATGGCTCAGCAGCTAAAAGCACTGATTGTTCTTTCAGAGGACCCAAGTTACAGTTCTAGCACCCATCTGGTGGCTCAAAACTATTATTAACTCAACTCTTAAGGGAACTAACATCTTCTGGCCTCCATGGGTACCATGTGCACATGCATTACACACACTAGTATTCAGGGAAAATTTTCATCCACACAAAATAATAAAATAAATTTTATAATGTCCAAAACATTCATAAGTATAAAGAAGAAAGGCTACCATGTGACACTATTGAATCAAAAGAATTATGCTTCTTTTCACTTTGAAATATCTTGTCATTCCTGTCCATTTGGTTTAGTAGGCTTTGATGCTCCATATCAAATATTGTCTTTGTCTTGCCCCTGTCAGGAGGTCATGCCAATAGGAGATAATGTTTTTATTCATAGCTCAATACTTTAGACTCAGTAAAGATTTACAGAAATTGTTTGTTGCATTGTCTAAAATACACTATCTCAACATAAGCTATTTCATTACCACAAGAAAAATTTATTTAGAGTGAATCAGGGTGACAGGAAGAAAATTAGACATTATAATAGTGAAACAGACATGTAGTATATCTCTGACATTAAATTTTAGGAAAGAAGTAAACAAAGAAGCAAAACATGTATATAAAATATTTTCTGAATTTATCAAATCTTAAGAAAAACAAATAAGACAAAATGATGAAGACTTGAACACCTAAGGAAATACCTTTATGTCAATTCCAAAACATGTTTTATACCCATCCCTTCTGTCCCAGACTACAAACATTTAATATATAAACCTCGGATTTCAAACAATCAATTTCAGTTCAACAATATTAGAGATAATTCTGAGTTATTTCTATTCAAAAAAAGGAAACCAACAAATGACTTAGATTTGCCTGTAAGCAAATCTTCTTAGAAATTTTAGATCTCATTTTATTTTTAACAACTATTTTATGTGTTCACTTATCTTACCTTTCCAGATTAAAAGTAAAATGTCTAAAATGCCAAATGTACCAGTAATTTTATTCCTTCATTAAACATTTATTCAGAGTATTAAAGATTAGCACTAGATAATTAAGTCACATCTTAATGGGGAGATACACTATAAAATTAGAAAATGTTTAAGATGAATACATTTTTAAATGGAGACTTGTTAAGTGGACCAAAATGAAGGTTAAATGCTACGGGCAAGCATGGAATGTAGACAGGAAGGACCCTAGTATAGCTTGCCACAGACCTGCAAGGTAGCCAGAAAGAGCTTCCTGGAAACAGGTTTTAGATTTATTACAGTAAATATGAGTTACTAACAAAATTTTGTAGAAATGTCTGTGAAATTTTGTGCATGGGTTTCTTAGTAAGTATACCCTTGGGTGTGAATGCATGTGTGGACCAAAGGGCAACACTGGGTGTCTTGCCAGGTATTCTCCACATTATTTTTAGAGATCAGGTCTTCAACAAAATTGTAGAACACCAATTCAATTAGACTGGCTAGTCAGCAAGCTCCAGTGACCTTCATTTTGGGGAAACATTTTTCCTCCCTAGTGTTATGATTAGAGGACACCATACCATGAAATGAAAAGAGAGGATGCAGAAGTAGCACTGATGTAGAAGGAAAATTCAAGAGACAAAGATTAACAAAAGTGTCTTCTGGGGAGTGATAGCTATGAGGACCTATGTGATACATGAGATGTTAATAGGCTGATGTGTAAAGAAGAGCCTAGGTGAGTGGCACATATAGCAATAGCAGGCTGTTGGGGCCACATTGTAATTTGGATTGCCTTGATATACATCATTTTTTCTGGTATGTTCGTGAACCATGGAGTTTTATAAAACAAGTAAGGAAGAAGGACTAAGCAAGAATTCATACCCTACTTAAAATCTGCTTGAAGATCCCTTATAGACAGGTGTTGCTTCACTTTCAGGTGGGTAAGCTTTCCCTCATTTTGTTTCTTTACCTTCCTGTAATTTTTACATATTCATTACTAATATTGTCACAGTAATGAAGAAAATATCTGCATTTGATTGACACAGACAGTGTTTGAAACTCATATTAAAAAATCTTGAATAATCCTTCAGTATATGAAGGCATGCCTTTCATGAGCAATTGTTAAGTATTTTATATGTTGAAGGAAAGGAGTTAATCTAAAATGTTTGTGGTGTTTAATGTCACTCAGGACAATAGGGAGAAAAGAATTGCAACCTCTGATACACCTCCTAACCCTGTAGTCCTTTCAGAGGTCAGAATTATTGCAGGCAAAATTCCCCACCCTGAAAGGTCATTCCCACAGCCTCAGCTATCTGTTCTTACTATTTGCCTCCTCTTCCTTTTTTCCTCTTTCATTTTTTACTCTTAGCTGGCTATGTGATCCCAGTCTGCTAGTGATACCAGGGGCCTGGTAGCTGAAAAAGGCTAAAAGTCTTTGATCCTAGGGTCATTTGCAATTCAAGAAGGTTCTGGAAAACTTAAACACAATCTAAGGTTGAATGAACAAAATTTAATCTAAGGCACTGGTGATGTTGGTGAAGAGATCTAAAAACAGGGTAAACTTTGGCAAACTCCAAAGACAGAGTTGGAAAATCTCTTGTTGCTCAGACTGTTACAAACACTATTCAGGGAAACTGACCTTAAACGTGCTAGAGGACACCTTTTAATTGGCATACATAGAGTTTACATAAATGGAACCTTCCGTCTTCAGAGTTGTCTTTTAAGAAACTCTTCTTGGGCTGGACAGAAAACTTGGTGAGTAAAGTGTTTATCATACAAATGTGATGAACTTAGTTTGAATTCCCAAAGCCAACTTAAAAGTAAGACACCACAACCCAAGTGCCTGAAATCCTACTGTGCTCTTCCCAAGAGATGAGAGGCTGAGCCAGAAGAATCTCCAGATGCTCTAAGGTCAGATAGCCTCTTGAGGAAACAGTGACTAGGAGAACTTTTTTGTTTGTTTGTTTGTTTAATAGATCCCGTGTTTTGACATAATAACACATCAATTTAAATACAATCACATACAGCATGGTGGAAAAAAGATATTTTGCTTCATAACTAGAAAAACTCACAATAAAACTTGCCAAGGAAAACAAAAATAAACCATTTGGAAAATAAATACAGTCCATGCCAAAACAATATAAAATGAAGCCAGGAGTCCTCAAACAGCAAAGGTTTCTTAGCCCAGTATCATCTCACTTTTCAAAAGGATCCTTATGTTGGGGAGTCAAATTCAAGGATTGCTGAGTTGTTCTGACTTGGCTCCTTTGGTATCTGTTTTCTTACCACTACTGTCCTTGGATTTGTCTTCTTCCTTATCTGTCTTTTTGTCTTCTGTCTCCTTCTTTTCATCTTCAATCCTAGCTTTCTCTGCTCCCTTCTTGTGATCAGCAACATTTCTATGAACTCCTTTGCCTTCATCCTCCAAATCTGAGAATTCTTCATCACAAGCTATTCACTTGTCTGATGTATGAATAGAAATCCTCTTGTCTGGGTCTCTTCCATCCTCATTCCCACTTTTTTCACGAACAGCATCTTCTGTAAGAGCTTGCATCTGAACACCAGGTGCATATGGTAACACTCAAAGATTTTTTAATAGATACTGTTTTATCTTTACCACATATTCTGGAGTGTTCTGGTTTGTCATGTTTGATGGACTAATATGCAATTTGAAATCTGGTCCAGAATATTCAAGGTGATCATTTTATGAGGTGTGAAGTTAAACCGACAACAAACTGATATGGCTGTCAACTGGGCTGGAGGATTACATCATGCCTAAAAGTCAGATGCATCAGGATTCTACTATGTTAATGATATTGTGCTTGCCATACTTGAGTTACTAAAGTATCATCAGAGAATCTTGTATATTGGCATAGGCATCCATCATGGTAATGGTGTTGAGGAAGCTTTTTATACAAAGGATTGTGTGACCGTAAGTATGGGGAATACTTTCCTGGAACAGGAGACCTGAGGGATATTGGTGCTGGAAAAGGAAAATGCTGTGCTGTCAATTTTCCCATGAGAGATGATATAGATGATGAGTCATATGGACAGATTTTTAAGCCTATAATCTCAAAAGTGATGGAGATGTACCAGCCTAGTGCTGTGTGCTGTAGTGTGGTACAGACTCTCTGTCTGGTGATAGGCTTGGCTGCTTCAATCTCACCGTCAAAGGTCATGCTAAATGTATGGAAGTAGTAAAACCTTTTAACTTGCCATTGCTGATGCTTGGTGGAGGTGGCTACACAATCTGAAATGTTGCTCGATATTGGACATATGAGACTGCAGTTGCCCTTGATTGTGAAATTCCTAATCTTATCTCAAGCATGGTTGAAGATGACAAATACCTGCAGTTCTCCTGTTACTTTTAAAGATGTGCTTTGACACATGTGTGCTTCCATCCTCTACACATGAAGAGAAAAAAGAAATTAACATTATGTTTTCTAATCAAAGAAAAAAAAAATCACATTTCCTTTCTGTCAGAGATGTAGACTCACTTCATTATGGATGGCACCAGAATGTTTTCAACAGAGATGGGGATATCTTTCACTTGACTTAGGGAATATTTGTCCCCTTAGCTAAGAGATACTTGTGGTAGCTGTTGAAAACCATTCATGTGGGGAGTTGATGAGGCTCCAACAGGAAATACTCACACAAAACCCTCTCAAAGGCCCCTCAAATCCTCGAGAATCCTCCTTGGCTTGTTTAAATGCCACATGGTACATGGGTGCTTTCACTGGAGAACAGGTTTCACTACTCTACTCTTACCACATAGACCTGACTCTGCCTCAGCTTATTCAGTATGAAATAGGTGAAGAATTTGGTGAAATGTTACCTAAAACTTTCTTCTTCCTATCTAGAGATATCACAAAAAATAAGCTTCTATAGTTCAAACAATTCTTTTTATAAACAAAGATAAATTATATCTAATCTGCTGATTAGATATAATTCTCTAAGGTGTTTTCTCATCTTTTTAAGTATTAACTGTGCCTCAGAAATTCCTGTTTAATCAAATTCTACTCTTAACCTAGACCAGAAGGAAGGGAGGAATTTTTGTATCACCAAGCAAGGGCTAAGCTGTAAAGTGCCAAACACTTTATCCCTAATTTACTCCTCATGATGAAGCAGCCTTCTGTTTGCTCCTTGTGTGAGACAAGAAGCCGACAAACCTGGATGAAGGCACTGATACTCTTACTGTGTTGTACCACACAAACTCTCATTGAATTATTTTTATGATTATTATCAACCTTCTTTTCTATAGGCTGTCTCATTCAAGCTCTTCCCCGTATATTCTCAATGGCCTAAGTCTTCCTCAGGGGCAGGCTAAAATTTGTTTCATACTGCCTGCCAGTCCATGAGCAACTTTCTTTAGCCACTACTGCAGCCTTCAACACAGTCTCTTAGGAGTCCTGATCAATCACACAGAAAAGAAGGGGAAGGTTCCAAAGATACTATAAAGGAAATCCTGCTGTACTAATGCTGTGTCAAGTACTAGCAGGTCGGCCATGGGCCATTTCAGCTGATTTCACATTGAAAGAAATAGAACATGGTCAGCGTACTTTCTTTTCAGCTAACGCCTATGTGTAGTTTAGTTTTTGTTGCTGATGATATTATGCTGCTTTGTATGGCATAAGCCTTTAAGTCCTTTTCCTAGGTTTAGCTCTTAAACCTTCTGTTCTCTGTAGTCTTCCTAATTCAATCAAACTAAACTCATCAAAGGTCTCTGGAACAGATATCTCTATGCAGAAAGTTGTTTGTGCAGTCTATTCTGTTTGAAAATATAGCTTAAATATAATTTTTTAACCCTGGCTTTGGCAGAATTATGTCTGTAGCTACCTACCAAGATCCTAAAAAATCAACAATGACAGAAATACTGCACAATAAAGAAATCAGGGATGGGCCAATAGTACTCATTTTTTTACTCCTAGAGATTTCTTCGTTTCAACCTGCTAGCAATAAGAGAAATACTTTTATAACTTGTTAATGTTGATCAAATTGTTAATGGATTAAATTAACCCAAATTAACATTTGCTAATTATCCTGATGTATAGAAAATAACACTTTTTTGGGAATAGGGGAGAAAATAATATTTCTGATAAATTTGGGGAAGATGAAGCCATTGGAAGAATCTTAGTCACTCTCTAGAAGAGTGGTTCTCATCTTTCCTAATTCTAGGACCCTGCAATACAGCTGCTCATATTGTGGTGACCCCCATACATAAAATTATCTTCATTGCTACTTTATAACTGTAATTTGGTACTGTTGTGAATCATAATGTAAATGTGTGATGTGCAGGATATCTGATACACAACCCATGTGACTGGTTCGTTCGACCTCTAAGGGGGTCTTGACCCACAGGTTAAGAACCACTGCTCTAGAAGATGCTGCAGAGAGGTCAGAAACAGAGGTCACCCCTGTTCTACTTCCACATTAGTTTTATTTAGAAAGAAATCCTTAATAATTAACTGAGTTCTATAGACATGACTGCTTTATATTTGCAATAGTTCTGTGCCTCTACTTATTTTATAAAAGTCTCTCAACTCTTCAGCCCTTCTCTTTTTTGTTTTTTTGTCTTTTTTGTTTGTTTTATTTTGTTTTTTTCCATTTTTTTAATTTCAGACACTTTTTTATTGTTATTAAAAAAATTTCCACCTCCNGTCAGGGTTCCCTGCCCTGTGGAATGTCCAAGGACCTCCCCCCTCCATCAAGCTTGATTCTACTTCATGTACTGGCTGTGTGGCAGCCCTTCTCTTAAAATCTGCTCCTTCCCCATTATTCTGCCAACTGTTGTTGCTTTCTCGGCTCCCCATTTAGTCTCATTATCATGCATTCCTCAGCATTGTGAAAAATGAAAAGTGGAAAAATCACATATTTTCAGCTGACTTAACGCTGCATAAAGTGCTGAGATTATTAATTGAACATCTTGATTATAAATTAGGTGGAAATAATGTTGAAGAAGCAGCCCCTAGTCATATAGCATTATTATTAGGACTACACACTGAATGATTCAAATTCCAGTCGGGTAATAGTAAATATAGTTAATACCGATGAATGTGAGCGCATAGATTTTGGCTGAATATCAACCAAATCAAGCAAGCAATTACCTTCATCAATCTGAGGTTTATATCCTAAAAACTGCATTGCAGCTGAATCTTTTCCTCTGTAACCACTTGAGAACTATACTAAGAATTTAGAGCTAAACTGATAACTCTGTCCCTTCTGGAAACACTTAATTCAAAATCACAACATTTTTTAAACCTCATTAAAATTCACTCAACTAATTTCAAAGAGACGATCCTTCAAGATGAAGCTGGGTGGATGTCCACCTTAAAGAGATCCATGAAAATTTATTCACCTTGGACTTTATAATTCATTGCCCTTATTTTAGCAAATGTTTATCCTGCTGAAGTTGAGGAAGCAACTTCAACTTCAGAGTAAAATTTATTAGCATTATCAACACTCAATTTTTAATTGCAAGTTATTTATATCTGTCGATTAAGCAAATATGGGAAGATCTCTACCTGCCAATACTTTGCACACTATTAACATGGGGTTAGTTAATGTTATAAGTCTTAGCACTGCAATCATTTACACAATAGATTTCATAAGGATTATAGAACATTTTAGTGTTAACCTATTTCCCTACAGTCCAATAGTACTACAGCTGTGTGCTCACTGTGCATCAACTTGTCCAGGCTACAGAAACAGTTATTTAAACAAGCATCAATCTATGGGACTGTTAAAGACACATTGCAGATGAGATAAACATCTCCAATCAGTTTCCTAAGTAGACAAGCTTATCATTCTTTGTGTGGTAATATTTGTCTACCAAGTTGGAATCATATAAACTATACTAATGTTTCTCTGAGAAGACATAACTTACAGACTGGATATCTGTTCCTGCTAAAGCTTGCAGCCTGTCACCTTCCCTGAAAATTTGCAAAAAATATGATTCCTCTGTACCAAATTTTACAACATTAGGTCATTCATCTCTCATTTTTAACTCTGTGTGCTTATGTATACATGAAGTATAAACCTAATTAATCTAATGAATAAAAACCAAGAGTCAGGAACCATGTAAAACCTGGAAAATCAGAGAAGCCGAGGGACAATCGCTTCCTGCCTCAATTTCTCCAACCCAAAGAGCAGACATCTTTGGGTTGGAGAAAACCCAAACAGCAGTCTCAGTTCTGTCTTATTGCTTCCTGGACTCCCTCTACTCTCCTCCAAACCTCTATGGTTAGCTAGTGGCTAGTTCTTCCCTCTGACTCCAAGAAAACTTTATTTTTCAGAACACAAATAAAATATCACACAACACTCATTATATGAACTTATTCATACATATATGCTGTGTAATTGTGTTCTACTGGTGCCATTTCTTCAGAAAATCCTGGTAAAAAGAGACTTTATCCTAACTCCTCCCATCCAATGACTTTCCCATTGTCACCATTACCTTCTTCTTTTTCTTGGAAGAGAAGAACAAAGTGTATACAGAGAACAACACACCTGCAGTGTTTTATGTTCTGTGAGACATGGAATAGTTTGGATTTAAATAAGGCCATTGTCGAATGCAGGAAGAAAAAAGGCTGAAAACAGAGGACAGAAGTAAGGACCAAATGATCCTTTGTGATGAGCAAAAGAGATGTATCTCCTTGGACTCTGTGGTCTGGTTCTATATCCCTATCCTCTTGTTAGCTTGTCATTACCTCAAGAAACCAACATTACAATTCTGTGCTGTATATTCCCCATCCATGTGTGAAAGAAAGGACTGGAGACACTGATCTGGATTCTGTAAGCAGGGCGAAGGATTCAGGATGAAGAAAAATATGGCCAGAGAGATTCAGTAGGTTAAAGACCCTGGACTTTACTGTTGACAGTGAAAAGTTGATGCAAAACACTGAAAAGCAGATCAATCTGATCAGTGCTATCAATTGGCTTTTTTTTAATCAAATGGAGGATGGAGAAACATGACTGAGATAGAGTTAATGAAAGATACACATGATGGCCTAGGAGAGTAGACATAAATGTATGCATTTTGGTGGAAAGAAATGGAGTAAGACACCATAGAAGCAGCAGAAACAACACTTAGTTGCCAAATACTCACTGAGTAATATTGAGAAAATATCTGAAGACACTGAGTAATATTCAAATTCTTGCCTCTTTCAATTCATTGTGTTTAACTGTAATCACTCCCACATTCTTGTTCTATGGGGTAAGTAAACCCTACAGAGTTAGCTGAAATACTGACTATGCTTGAGATACATCACACATTGTAATGGGCCCCAGGTAAACAGTACACTTCCCATTTTTTTCCATCTTCAGTTCTTCTGTATTGATATTCTTTACTTCATTTCAGACAGACATTTAATGTTCATTAAAGAGACATAAATAAGTTGATTCTTTATCCATCTACCAACTGGATCAATTCCATACTGAGTCATTTAATGTCTTAAGAACTGAAAATCTATCATGTCTTAATGACAACTTTTAAATGGTATTTTAAAACTAAAAGATTTATATCTCATTAAGGGATGACTGCAGTTCATTGGCATTAGATTTGAATCACCTAGTGAGAGCTGGGCTTTGCAGATGTCTGGGAAGAAGATAACTACCTTGAGATATAAAAGATAGCTAACTATTTGAAGTTCTTTTTAAAACTAACATTCATAAATATTGTGGCTGCAAGATGCATGTAAGATGTAAGATGCATGTAAGATGACAACATCAATATTTGAAAGACCAAGAAATGTGCAAAACATGAGTTAAACCAAAAACACAATGTAAAAAGTCAACAAAACCAAGCACTAATGTCAATTACTAAAAATGTAAAATTGCAAATTAAAAGAAATTAATAAATCATTAGAATAACTGAGATGGTTCTCACATAGTGCCTCTTACTCACCAAGATCACAATGAAAGCCTATAAATATTTCCTTTTCTGTCTTTTCTAACCTTACACTGACTCAGACTGGCTCATAGCCACACTGATAATTTTCAGAAATAGAAATTCTTTTATGTATTTTGGTATTGGATTTCCCAAATTTTCTTGACATCTAAAATTATTATTCCAGTACATGTCTACATTCAGTTTGAATGATTTTTGACTTTATTGTTATTATTCTGTTACTATTGCTTTACTTTCTTTTATTAATAGTCCACCATTGGTTATTAATATTATGGCTCACATTTGCAAAAAGATCATCTGAGACCTAATAGCTCTACGTTCTAGTTCTCATTTTTATGATTCAATGAGACTTGAGAATTTAACAATTTCGTGATGATGCTAAGGTCATTAGATGTCTTAAGAACTGAAAATCTATCATGTTTTAATGACGTCTTTAAAGAATCACCCTCGTTACAATTGTCTCTGCATTAGTCCTTATTATTTCTTATTGTAGACAAAACCCCAAAAGGCAAGAAATATTTTTATTTTTAATATTTTTTAAATTTCATGCTTCTTATGAGTCAAACTATGGGATCACTTGATGAGGCAGTCCATGAGCAACAGAATATGGGGCCCTATTACTGTGGTGATTCTGATACTGACTCATAGCTATGAGTGAAATTCAGTTTTCCAGATCAGCATCACTTCCTTGTATCAAAAAACATTGCTAACATTTTAGGTGTCTGGAAGTTTTTCAATAGTATGACTCATAAATACAACTTTACATTTTAATACTTTGCTTTTTCAATGATAATAAAGAAGTGGATTAGAAACCTAAGATTTTACAAAGCTACAATATTATGTGCATCATGGAAAATTTCTAGGCACATACAAAAACATTGCTTCCTAAATAATTCTTCCTTCCTTAGATCCAGAACAATAGAAAGAAACTGTATTTTAACTGTAAAACTTAGGTTTAAATTGCTAATTTTCTTATACAGAAGAATATGAGCAACTTAACAATTTAACACTTTTTTATTACATTCCCGTGCAATTTCTATAAAGAATAACAAACTTTCATGAGATATAATATATTGTGGGGATATAGCTACAATTCAACATCATGTAAGTAGAAGAAAAGATTTACAGTTCAGTGAGTAGCTAGCAGTAAGACTTTACATGACTAATTTAAAATAAAATTCTCATACTTTTAAAATCATCTGCTACCAAGATTCAATATAGTTGTAGCACTAGCAAGTTGATGAATTATTATTTAGATTAATGATACCACCTAAAACTTTAATGCCATTTCATCAGACCATTTTTCTGGGTGTGATATTATCTTATTTTTAAATAGTATAAGTGGAAATTTCCCATTATATTTTTTCATACAAAGGTGTTGGGCTAGGGTATCAAAATTAATTTATGGCCCACAAGTTTCTAATGACAGCATTAGGCACAAATTATTATGATTTTCTCTCTTTTGTTTTTGTGAAATTTCTTGTCTAACACAAATATATATGTTTCTGTTAGTCTGCTTAAATTACATGTTAGGGATTTGTATGTTCCATTTCATGTTTCTGAAATAGAAATCAGTTATGTTTAGTCATCAGTGCTCACCTGGATGTCTGGTGTTAGACTCTAATAGGAGATGAGGAAGAACAAAGAAATAAAGGAAAAATATTTCTGGATAAAACATGAATCTCAGTTTCTGGTTGTCATTTTCTATTTATTACCCAATGATTATAAAGAAGAAATGTAAAGGGACGTTTCCAGTCCCAAACACCCAGTCCCAAATAACCACTCAGAGGTTTATATTAATTACAAATGCTCTGTCGTTATCTCAGGCTTGTTACTAGCTAACTCTTACATTTAAATTAAACCAGTTTTAGTAATCTGTCTTGCTTCCTGGGTGGCTGACTGGCATCTCTTTTGACCCAACTCTCCTTCTTCCCATCATTCTCAGTTTGGCTTTCCCACCTAACTTTCTGCCCAGCTACCAGCCTGTCAGTTTTTCATTAACTAATGAGAGTAATACATACTTTTTTTACATAGTGTAGAAAAAGATTTTTCCACAGCAAAGCGATATCAATAATCTGCTTGATAGAATAATAAAAATGATAAAATTTAATATTGTGCAAATAACTAGGCAAACCTTTTTTGTCAGTGAGAAACAATCTTTAGTTTTAGGGTGATAAGTAACTGATCATCCAGCAAAATTTGAAAATTTAAAAATCAATCAGAGATATACAAGTTAAACTCCTCTTCCTTGTAGGGTCTTGAAATTATTTTTTTCTTAGATTGAGTAGCAATTCATTTCAAAAATTAATAGAAAGTGCTAAAGAATCAATACAACAAAAGTTAATATGATACAAAATGGGTGGAATACTTGAATAGACAACTCATTAATGATAATAACCAAGAACATAAAAGAACATGAAATTTTAGCTATACTAGTCTTCCAAAACAGAAAATAACCATCCCTGGATAGCAGTAGTAATCTTGAATGATACCTATAAATTAAGGCCAGATCTTAAAATCAATGAGGGCCTGAAATAGCTTAGAACACACATTCTGATTCTGGAAGTGTGGATGTACCTGCTATAGAAACCCCTCAGCAGCATCAGGTACATGTGAGGATGGATATTATCTTATACAAAGTGGGATTTTGAAAATGTTTATGGATTTTAGATTGTTGGGAGACAGGACACATGCCATGACACATGTGTAGAGATAAGAAGACAGCATGTGGGAATCATCCTGCCCCTTTATCATATAGGTTCCAGAATAAGCTAAGAAAGTCAAGTTTAACTCTAAGTACCTTTACCCATTGCTGTGGGACAATAGTCATGTATTGGTTTAATAAAATGCTGATTGGCCAGTAGCCAGGGAGAAAGTGTGGGCAGGGCATACAGAAGAGGAGAATTCTTGGAAGAGGAAAGACTCAGTCTGCAGTCGTCACAGAGAAAGCCAGACACAGAGGAAGCAAGATTAGAACGCCTCACTGATAAAAGGTACCAAGTCACATGGCTAACACAGACAAGAATTATGGGCTAATTTAAGATGTAAAAGTTAATAAGAAGCCTGAGATAATAGGACAACCAGTTTATAATTAATGTAGACCTCTATGTGTTTCTTTGGGGACGAACAGCTGTGGGACTGGGCAGGACAGAAATCTCTGTCAACAACCCTCTGTGCCATCTCTTAAACTGCAACAACAAGAATTTTATTTTAAAGTCTACATATAAATAAAAATACATATGTATAGTTGTATAGTCAACAAATGACTTTTCAAAGGAACAATATTACTTTATAATAATCAAAAACTAGAAAGGGCTCAATAATAAAATGCCTAAGTTATATAATTACAACACAGAATACCCTTTAACATTTAAGAAATGTACATGCAATAACCACCTAAAATTATTTTGATAAAATGATTGCATAAAATGTTGCGCAAATTCATTTAGACACACAAAAAAGGGATAATATATAATTTTATTTACATAAAAGTGAAAAGGAAGCAAGATAATTGACAATTAGCCAAAATTATTGTACCTATTTAAAGGAAAAGATATATTGAAAGAGGTATGAGGAAACATTTATGAGGACGGGATGGGTATTGCAGCTTAGGTACTATCTGTACAGCACATGTGAAGAGAATATTCATTCTACAGTACTTGGCTGTCATACTTGTCTGTCTGTTTAATTTAACACTGACCACATAGCTATTTCTAGACATGAATGTGTGATCTGCATGTCTACAATTTTTAGCATTGCAAACCTTTGCATGGTTGGGCATTTGCATTTCTGTCATCAGTCTTGGATGAGAACCTGACATAATTAGATGGGTGAAAATGGAATACAGACTTTCCAACTTTAACCCCAATGTAACCAATATCCTATACAGGACATATTACTCTTTAGTGTTGTCTTCATAGGTGTTCTATTGCAGTGAAGAGACACCATGAGAACCAGGAACTCTTTAAAATGGAAGCATTTAGCTGAGGCTTGCTTTCAGTTTCTAAGGTTTAGTCCATTATTATCATGGCAGGGAGCACGGCAGCATGCAGGCAGACATGGTGAAAAAGTATCTGAGGGTTCTACATCTGGATCCACAGGAAGCAGGAAGGGAGAACCACTGGGCATGGCTTGGTATTTTGAAGCCTCAAAGTTCACCCGGCCCCCAGTTAAACATTTCCTCCAACAAGGTCACACCTCCCCCAAAAAGGTCACATCACATAATCCTTCTCAACTGGTGGCATTCCCTGTAAGCATTCAAATGTATGAGCCTATTCTTATTCACACCATCACTGGTGTTAAGATTTTAAACATTAGTGGGTTCCTTATAGAAGTTTTTCATCCATGGCCTTCTTTATCAGTTCTACCTTCCTATTTTTAATCATTTATATGCCTGTGCTTTACTGAAAACAAGAGTTTTCTAAAAGACATTGTTTTGTGAAATGAGAAGTTAAGTTGATAAAATATATTAATGTTAATCAATGAAATTTAAAATAGCCATGGTCATGAAGTGATCAATACATGGATGGATGGGAAAGGCAATTTGGGAAAGAAAGGTAGCTAAATTTTGTATGCTTTCTGATGGAAATGCTTTACCCCACTCACATGTATCATCATGCAAAGATTAAATCTGACTTAACAGTATTAGTATCTTTTTGATATTCTGGAGATAGATTGGGTTTGGGGTGCTGAATATGCTACTCTCAGAACTACTTTCTAAGAGTGAAGATGCAGTACATTTTTGAATCTGAAAAGAAAAAGAAAAGAAAACTGGCTGAAAGTTGGTCAATTAAAAATGAATAAATCAGAATAAAAAAAACAAGGTATCACATTTTGGAAAAGAAAAATTTAGACTATTAGACATTCTGCAAGGCCAAACACATTTGTGTGCATGTGTCCATACGCAACAGTCCTTGTGCTCCTGTGGAGTCAGGGGACCTCGGAAGGCATGTGTTTCCCACCTTGTTGAGGGAGGGTATTTTGTTTGTGCTTTTGGGACGCACACTTCAGGACAATTCTCATGCTGCTACTTCTTATCTCATAGTAGAAGAGCTGGGATTACAGTTGCATGACATTGTGTGTTCTGGGGTCTGAACTTTATTGTCAGTTTTATGTGGTCTGTACTTTTGCCCACACTAAGCATCTCATTGGGTCCTCTCAAAAAATATTTCAGAAACAATTCTCCATAAGGACAAGATGCAAAGAATAAAGAATCTATGGATCAAAAGAGAAGTAAGAAGAGATCAAAGACCACAGCAAATAGGCTTTTTTATAATTGTGACTCAATGAATGTAATGTTAAATATTTTTAATGTAAAAGATGTGTATTTATAGCAAAGTTTTGCTAGTTTTATTCAGGGGGTAGAGATGGATTATTTATTTTATATTTTTCTAGTTCTCTTACTTTCTAGATATACATAGTGAAATATTTACAGGTAAAAACAAAATGTTTGATATTTTCCTAAAATATTGATGTAATTAGAAGAAATAGGAATGGAATAAAGATACAGCAGGGTTAGGTAGCACTGGTCAATGTTTAACATGATTGAAAAGTCTGCGGTCATTGCTTGCATAAGAATCAGCATTTTCTATTATGTTTGACACTTTCTGTAATAAACTTAAGGCATATTAAAGGAATTGAAGCAGAGAGTTGAGTCCTTGAATCACTTGAACTTTATACTGAGAGTTGTGTGCAAAGATAATTACGCTGGCAAAACCATGAAGAAATGTATTTGAGTGTGATTCAGAAACATTATATTTAAAAAGCGATTATTCATAAAAGTCAAAGGGTGAGGCACTGCCACAGAAACATTCACTTTTTGAAAAAGCCAAGAAAAAAACAACACATCTCTGCCTCTTTGCCTTTTGTGAATTAGCAGTAGTATCAAGTTGTTGGAGAGGCACTTTCGTCTGATACCTTCTGTGCTTTGGGGACACTTCTTACTGGGTTGAAATTGCTGCGGTTAAAAAAATCAGTATCAACCATGAAGTTACATTGACCTTTGGGGCAAAGGTGAGAACAGAAGGTCAGGCTGAGAAAAGAAGACAAGAGGGGAATCGTGTAGAGAGGGTTGGAAAATGTCAGAGAAAACTTTCTGTTTTTAATGAGCTGGATTTCCTTCGCAGTACCCAGCAAGGCATGCCCTGCCTGGTCTCCAGAGGAGACAGCCAAGTGCCTCTCCCTGCCCTCTGCTAGCATCTCCATCATCAGTGTCAACAGAGGAGGCCTCTGCTTGCTTGTGGAGCAACAGCTCAATTGAGAGCTCTCTGGGTCTGCCCAATTACAATTTACAGATCTGCACCTTGTCCTTTCCCTGACTGTAAAGATTCAGCCTCTCACAGAAGCCAGGGTCCCAGGGGGCACTGTATCACTGAGAATCATACTGTTCAGTCAATCTTCCCTCTCTTGTCCTTCCTCACAGACTTTGAGTCTCTCACTATGTAAATGATGAATGAAAGATGATCTTGCTTTTTGTTTTGTTCCATTTTTTCCTTTATTCATCTATTTTTCATTAATATTCTCTGGTTACCTCTAAGAAAAACAACCAAACTTCGTCATTGTTCTTCACTTACAGCCTGAGTAGAAACAGAAGAAAGGAAGACAGGGTAACTGTTAGGATGATGTGTTTAAATTACACTGCCTTTGTTCTGGCTTTACCTTGCAAGTGGTCTGGGTTCTGCTTTATTTTCTGTGAAAATCTTTTCTGGTAGATATGACAGAATTATCATGTGGTTTCCTCCATAGAGGGGTGCACACTTTTCTGTTATAGACCATCCTCTGAGTACTCTCTGAAATCTATCCTCTGGATTTGAAATTGTACATTTAAAATCACTTAAGCATGTAAATCCTTTCTCCAACACAACTTGGATGCTGTAATTCCTAGAAGGGAATTTACTTATCACACATGACACTTCCTTCTCTTCTTTCACAGAAATTTCTATAATTCATAAAATAGCTGTATAATTTTACTTCAAGTATCTGAAGTACAAACTCCATCAAATAAATCTGAACCATCCGATTTTTCACATATGATTTCGTAGCCACAGAGGTCCCTTTCCTCTTGAAGCCTCTTCGTACTGAATTGTTCAAACCCTTGGAGGATTGCACAGTCCAAACACTTACCTCAGGCAACAAACAGGCATAAAACAGGAAACAACCAGAAAGCCCACATAGTAGGTACCCACCCTGACTGCCCTTTGTTGGCTGGTATCTTCAAGCCTGTAGTTGAACTAAAGGATACCTGTGCTTGCCTAAGCCTGGGTTTTATTTTTTTTGTTGTTTCTTTGTTTGTTTGTTTGTTTTTGACAGCACTACTGAGCTTCTTAAAGGCTTGCAAGATAATATGTCAAATATTTAGTCTAAAATAGCACTGACAGCCAGGCACTGGTGGTACACGCCTTTAATCCCAGCACTCAGGAGGCAGAGGAAAACAGATCTCTGTGAGTTTGAGGCCAGCCTCATCTACAAGAGCTAATTCCAGGACAGTCTCCAAAGCTACAGAGAAACCCTGACTCAAAAAAAATAAATAAAATAATAAATAAATAAAATAACACTGAAACAAATAAAGTAAAATAAGAGAAAAATATTTCCACAAATATATCTATACATGGAAATGTATTTATTTTATTTGTTTGTCTTTTATTTCATCTATTTATTTAGTGTTTCAGCACAGTCTCATGATGTTGCCTAGGCTGGCCTTCAACCTATAGAATTCTTGGTTCTGTAGCCTCGGTCTTCTGAATCTTAGGATTATAACTGAACATCACAATGCCTGTCCAGAAACTAAAATTTCTACTAGTCCCATTATTAAACTATCTTATATTTACATATTACAGTTTATTTAAAATCAATATAATAATAAATAGCTAATAGATAAAAACAATTCAAATAGCTGGAAAGCACATGAAAATAATATATTCATAAGTTTATAGACACTTTATCATGATGACACATGTTAGATTCTATGGTTCATCTTTTACCAATTTCACTTTCTTCAAATCCAAGTTTTCTTTTGACCAAGGGTTTTACTGCAATGTACCATCAGCCATTTTCTTGACATGGATCCTCCAAATTCTTTATGTTTTCTATTTGTGGCAAGTTTCACACAAGAAAACACCCTTCTGTTTTCTCATGCATGGCTATGTGTTTGCAACTTTCAAAACTCTAGAAATGACAGAGACATCTCATTACCTGGACAGACATTCAAAGTTTTTCTGTAACATTGTGGGCACCCATCTTTGGCCTACTGGCCTATAGTATCCAGCAGACTTTTCCATGGAGCAGGAAATTTGAAGATCTGTTTTGCCTTGTAATGGCAAAGTCCATTAGTCGTTTTCACACTTTGGCACTCCCTCCCAGACCTATATTCTGATCATTGGCAGTGTTACTTTAGAACAACTAGCATCATCAGCTGCTGTCATTCCCTCTCAGGAACAATCTGCCTGTCTATCTGCCTGACCTTTGTGCACATGAATATATCCAGTACACACTGACATGGCCAGTCTTTAGGCCATGACGATTCTCTGGGTACCCAACTTCCAGGCAATAGGTAGTAGTGGGCCAGAGATAACTCAGCAACCTAAGAACTTTTTCAAATGTCTCTCCAACATGACAGAATACTTTATCTTCTGGTATCAATCAATGTTTTCCAGAATGCATCTCTAAACATAATGACCAATTAATTAGAACGAACTTGATCTTATAAAAAAACAAATGCTCATATTAACAGTAGTTTGTTTTTCACAATGAAACGAATTCAGGAGGGAGGGTCAAACTAGGAAAATGGCTCAACAATTTCTAGATAGGGAGAAGACACATGGCCCATTTCAGACCTTAGTGACCATCCTTACAGCCTCTTCACTATATGGGATGTTTGAAGATCCTGATGATCTTGACTATGGTTGTTGCAACTGAAATGGAGAAGGGTTAAAAGAGGAAGTACGTTGTCTCCACATGAAACAATGTGAAATGGACATGAGGGGGCAGCTGATGAGATGGGAAAGAGAAGGGACGAGCCATAAACCGGTCATCAAATCAATGCTTTGAGTTTGTTGTTGAAACAGCGATTTCTTTAGGTCAAAATAATAACAACAAACACAATAGGCATACAACAATGGAATGCATAAAACTGAAATACAGGTCGCTAGTTTATTAAGGACAATAGCTGCATTTTTTCCAGATTAGTTTTCTCTGCTTGGAAGATGTCCAGGAAACACCCCTTCACTCAGGCTTTGACTCTGTTTTGTTTTGAATGGAAGAATCTGTTTGAAAACTCACACTGTGTATTTATGGGTAGCTGTGCCAGTCTGTAGTGGCAATATCTTTTGAGACACTCAGTGTGGTTGACTTTGTCAAGTGTAACAAAGAATATTTCAAATGCTGGAGACTAGGCAAAGTCCTTAGTGTGTTTTGCCAGGTGCTGTTCCATCAATTTTTAATACCCATTTTTTAAAGAGACATTTAATCCATACTTATTTCTTACTGCTTTACTTCTTAACTCATCAAAATGTTATATTTCAAGAGCATTTTGATGTGTAGGGTACCTTTGGGCTTTTTTCTCTCTTCTTCAAAATAAGAAGTTATGTTAGCTAAAAAAAATAGGAGTGGAGGGAACACTTGAATTCTAGGGAAGTTGATTCTGATTGTGTCAGCTTAGAGATTTGAACACAATTGTAATTATTATCAAGGAAAATAGAAAAACTGATTTCGTGAGGACTCTTTGTGTATCACTAATGCAGTGTCAGAAGAGACCAATGATTATAGACCATCATCACTCAGCTTGAATACCTCTAATGAGAAGCAGCTCAGTGCCTGCCAAGGACGACAGACTTCTTAAGAAAATCAAGTGGTTATAACCTTGAACTGATTTCTACCATCTCTTCTATCCTTTGGCTTTAATGTGTTCTGTTGGGCCATACAGCAGCTTTCTAAAAATCTGATGACACACTGATCTGCAAATTTACATGTTCTTTCTTTAAACATAAAGTGCTAAATTCCCAAACCTATTTGCATAGAGAGATCCTATGTACCTTTAACAACCAAGTAAGTCTTTTCTATGCACCATCGTCGGTCAATTTTACTTTCGAATTTTGATAGCCATAATCCATCTAGATAATGCACCTCCATCTGACAGGACAGGAGTGAAGACCTAGTTCAAGATATTGAATTCTATTCTATTTATGGAGCAGAAACCCTTGTAAGTATTTCTGTGTGTCCTATGCCATTTTCACACACACCCATTTTATTTAGATGAAAACATGAATAAGAATAAGAGGGCAACGTGAATGGGGCAACATCCATAGACTATATGCATATATGTATACATGTATGTAGAAAATTGTAATGTACATTAGAAAATTTGTGGATTTACTTCACACCTTCAGATGTTTTTTAGTAGCTAGTGTCTTGAATTTACTAAAGCAAGTAAGTTTATTCCTGAGCATGACTGAATGAATTCATCAGCCTGAAAGTAATCTGGAGATTTAGAGGTGGTGGGAAGATAAAGATGTATCGCTTTCACCTGTTGTGACAGGAACTTCTTACACACCCTTGCATTCTTTATGATAATGATGTTCTGAAGTTACAATGGTGATGAAGAAAGACAGGTCATTCACTTCCATTGTGACTGCTGAAGTCAGAGTCCCAATGCTATACTGTACAAGAGAAGTCTTGGATCTCCTAGGTGAATATCCCTCTGCGGGTCTCCATTCCATCATTTGTATTTTGATTAGGGTTAGGTGACACAGAGGCAGGAAACTTGTCCTGCAGTGAGAAAAGTAATTAAAAACAGAAAATGAAATGAAGCACTAACAGCAAAATAAAACCAGTTTTTTCTTGTTTTGTTATATTTTTGCTAGTTACCTTGTAGTAAATTTTCTTGACTCTGATTTCTGTTGAAGGAAAACAGAATATGTATCAGAGGAGCAGACCGTTTTATGTGTGTGTGTGTGCGCGCGCGCGTGTGTGCGTGTCTCAGAGACAGAGAGACACGCAGAGAAAGAGAAACACTCAGAGAGAAACAGACAGATAAACAGAGAGATGAAATGAATCAGACCTCTATGGGGGACACAAAGAAAACAGCAAATGTCAGTTCCATTTTCAAGTACGGAGGATAACTATGATGTTTATGAAAACACCTGACCCCTCTGGTAAGATCTGATCATAAACATTTACGTTTATCCTGCAACTTGGTGCGGTTTTAGAAGACTTTTTCTGTCCAGACATAGGAGTTACCTATCCTGCCATTCTGTCTTCTAACTAACATTTCTGCAAAGAGAAGTTAAGATATAGCTAGATCTTCCTTCTATGAAAGCCAACATGCATGTGTCATTCTCTGAACTCATTCTCCAAACACCATTGTTTAACCCTAAGCTTGCAGATTCACTGAAAGCTTGAGAAAATTTTGAACCCAGTATCCCCTTGTACTTGATTCTATAGTAACATTGAGAACCATGACTTGAGTCTGACAGGCATTGTGCGGAAAACCTTCCACATTTCTAGGGCAAGTAGCATAATGTCAGCATCGTTGTTCACTGGGCTTTTCAGTTTTGGACATTCTAATATATATATATAAAGCATATCAGAAAGAAAATATGGGCAAGTGCTATTGAAGAAACAAAAGAGTTGGCACGTTTTAGGTGTTACAATTGCTATTCTACAAAACGATCTTTTAGAAATAAAAGTACCAACTTTTATGTGTAAGCATATGACTAAGCGTACTTTGGAAAGATCGAAGTGATAAAAATAGAGATTGACTTCTATTAAACCACATTGCAAGATTCCACAAACTTGTGTGTGATATAAAAAAGCCAGTCAAAGAGATGATGTAAAGTTTCAGGTATTGGGGCAAGAGCACACACCACTAGGATATTTTCCAAGTGAAAAAATGACTTTCTGTAATATAGATCCTGGCATAACCCATGGCAGAAAGAGCAAAGCAAGGGCATTAAAAGTTTGGGGAATCTACATGTATCAGGAAGGAAAATTCAGAAACATGGATCATTGAAAATGAAGTTTCAAAGCTTTGAACTTATCAATGGTTTGAATAACATATGGGTTTTGCTAAACATAGTCCTTTCATGGTCAGAATGAAGACCAGGATAGGTTTTCTACTGAAATACAAGACTTGATGAATCTCATAAATAACCGGCTGCCCTTCATTCATGATTATGGTATTTGTACCTCTATACCGGTTTGTGTGACAACTATGAACTATAAGCTCTTATATGTGAACACTTAGTTCCCAGTTGATGGTGCTGCTTGGGGACCTTTATGTATTGCAGACTTGCGGGAGGAAGTATGTCACCGACGGCCCACTTTTAAGTTAAAAATCATTGCCCCATTTCCTGTTTCCTCTTTCTTCTTCCAGTTTTCAGTTCAAGTTGGGAGCGCTCACCTTCCTGTTCTAGCTGCCACATTGTTACTTGTTTCTATGTTTCTCCACAACGATGGACACTTTCCCTTCTGGAACTGTAACACCTAACAAACTCTTCTTTCTATAAGTTGCCTTGGTTGCTGTGTTTTATCACAACAGAACGACAACTAAAACAGCCTCTTTCACATACACCCCAAATTCTCCGTGTCACTTTCATAAACATGTAATAAATAGGATATAAAACTTCTACTTCGAACAAACAAACAATTCAATCTAGTCAGGAAATTTGAACTTCACAAACAGACCACAAAGAAAATATGTTGTGGTCAGAAGAAGAAAAGAAAAGGAAGACAAATTAGCATGTGTCAACTTTTTAAAAACTGCGCACATCCATGTCACATTTGGCAAAATGAATTAGAGAAATGGATACCCGGAGACGCTTCTCCACACAGCTCCTCTGATTCATGCATTTATTTATCAGGCTATCGGAGAGCTAATCTTGGCAGGTTCACTTAGTGGTAGAAATCACTGCAGAGCATAAAGCTTACATAATCCTTCATGAATTAGAATTTGTATCAAACCACCGAATTAGAAGTTCTTTCTTTCTTAAACTGCTTAATGAGTTGCTGTTTTATGATGCAGGAGTGGTCAAGGTTTTCAAAAATTTGGGGAGAAGTGTCTAGCATGATACATTATTAACCATCAGAGTTTCACGAAAGACAAAGTGACACAACCAGTGACTGTACTACAATAAAACCAGGAAGCATAGAAAATTATAAATATTTCCTCTATTCTTGACAGGAGATGTTCTTTTGCTCATCTCAGACAAGTAGTCATTTTTCCTCAGACATGCTGTATAATGTTTGATTTCTTTGTTGTCACCATTTCCCCAAAATACAATCACTCTAAAAAAGTATAAAGCTCTGTTGGTAAATTTGTTTGGTAAAATACCTGCTATTTACATAGGAGTGTAGGTTTTAAATTTGTGTGTGATATAGCCTGCCATTAGTCACAGTCTGTCATGGCATAAACACATGTGTCTGGCCCTGTAACTACACATAGCCTGCACAGTTCTTCACAGAATATACCCAATGCAGTTGGGGTAGTCAGTCCTTAAAAGCTTTCTAAGCTCCCAAGACCAACTGTATTCACTACATCCCTCCAAATTATATAAAAATCCTTACACTTTATCTCTAACAGATACACGGCTATCTCACAGTTGATGTAATCAGGAATCTTCTCAAGAAAAACTGACCATAACTAGTACACAACGCATGCTCCCAATACCCAGCACTTTTCTTGGCTCTGTTTTATTCCATGTCCCTACACAGACACCCCACCTTCCATCGTTAATTAGCTTGAGCATTTCTCCATACAATGTTGTCTTCATAGCTTTCTAATCTTAGACTGTGTGTTCTGTCCCTTGTCTGTCTAGCTATGCTTCTATAACAGGGATTGTTTCTTTATCTTATATTCAGGAAATTGTCCATATTTAAGATCATCTGCCTTGACAGCTTTTAATTTCAAAAATATGTTCTGCTGATTTATAATGTTTGTGACTCTTCAAAAAAACAATTTATAAAAACTGGAAATATAAATTATTTATTAACAGATTAGCTTATTTTTACTGTATGTGTATGAGTTTTCATCTGTATATATGAATGTGTACCATATCAATTCAATGTCTTCAAAGATCAGAAAAGGGCACCAGATAATTGACCTACTAAGAAAAGTGGGTTATTAAAATCACATACAATTACTGGATTAATGTTAATCTGTATCATTAAAGCCAACAGTAGTTTTTTCTTTTTAAAATTCTTTTCTCCAGAGTTTGTTGCATGTATGTTTAGGGTAGTAATATCTTATAGGTTAACTGTTCTCTTGGCTAGAATGTAATGTCCTTATTTATCTCTTCTGATTAGTTTTAGTTTGAAGTCTACTTTGTCTGCTAATTTTTAGGAATTTTCTAAAAAGAATAGCTGTAAAAAATAAAAAAAACTAATAATGTGTTCAGGTTTTCTTTATCTTCATTAATTGTCTGACCACAGTGATAGTTCTCTGCTTTTGTACTCCTTTTTTTAGATATAAATTTTACTTTATTTTTGATAGTTGCTTTGCTTGATCTTAAATTTATAATTATTTTAATTATTTCCTTCTACTTTATCCAACTTGTTATATATTTGCTCTCATTGTGGATTTTTTTAATATCAAGGATATTGATTTTCACTCCTAAGTACTGAATTTATGACTTCTTGTATCTTCTATGGCTCTTCAGCATGACCAATCTTTCCTTTAACTTTTTGAGTAGATGGGTCTCCATAGAAACAATCATTTTGGTTTTGAGTCTTTTTTTTTCTTCTTTTCTTTGAGTCTGTTGATTGATTGCCCCATTTTCTCAAGACTGGTTAACTCTGAGATCTCCTGTGGATGCTCTGAGCTACCTGTTATCTGCATTGGGAGATGTATGCTTTGAGTAAGCTTTGACTCCTCACTGGGTTAGAGTAGATGACAGAGAGGACCTGCATGTTAAGGCACTGACAAGTGTCCAATACATTTCAAATAAATGGGATCATTTCCTGTGGGAAACCCACATGTGGCCTTTGTAAGAAATTGCTGGCTTTCTTCTTCATTTTGACCTCATATTGTAGTATTCACATATGCTTCACTAATTAAACAGTGGTGACAATGATATGTTCTCATCCCAGGAAGAAGCAAAGACTCTGGGAGAAAGTTCCTCCAGAAGAGTTGATAACCCTGGGAAGAACAAACATGAGCAAGGAAACAGCATGAGACCACCTAGATTGAACCTTTGGAGCCACACCCTCATCTGAAATCCTTGTCATCAGATATGTTTTATTGTGAGCAGCCTCCTCCTCTTCCTTCTCATTAATTGTTTGCTATTGCTAAGTACTTTCATTTAGTTTTAGTAGGTTTTATGGCTCAGTTAACTTATCTATTTCTTTTAGCTGTTCAATTTATTGAAATATGCTTTCATAATTGCCCTTTATGACATTTTTATTTTCTACTTGCGTGGAATCATTTCAATGTCCCTTTTCTAGTTGTTCTTATTTACTTGAATTTTTCATCTTTTTCCCTTAGTACACCTGAATATTTGCTTGTTTTTCTTTTAAAAAGGAATTTCATTGTAATTGATATTCCATCATCTGTTGCATGTAAATTTGCTCTAATTATTATTTCTTTGACTAAATGTCTATTAGAGTTTTCTTTTTTCAGATCAAGGAAGTTTAAGTTTAGGCTCATATTAAAGATTTCTTTTCTCTTTTTATCCCACCATCTATGTACTGTATTAATGCACCTCATAAATTTTAAGGACATTTTTATTCATAGCAGTATATTTTTCTTCTTGCTATCATTTTCTAGGTTTATTATACAGTTTGTATTTATAGTGGAGCTTGTTTTCCACTTGTTAGAGTTCTAGAAATTTATTGTGATTTGCTAATAACTTATCTCCAGAATCTTGGAGTATCTCAGTGCTCTATCCTCTCCCACCACACATGCTTCATGTGACTGATCAGATCTTCTTGCTTTCTGTATTGTGTACTCATTGCAGTGAATGCTTGCGATTGTATTTATTCTTACTCTTTCGTTTGATATATATGCAGATATTAAGAGACATTTTCACACCACCGTGACATTTTAACAAATTTATTGTGTTAACTTTTAGTTCAGTTTGAAGTATTTTATATATTTATTTTCTATAAGGCATGTCTAGTGGTAAAGAACTTCCTCACTTGTATGTTTAAAATCTTTCTTCTTTGATCATTCATCTTTTTTTTTTAAGACACATTGTCACAGATCCCAGGGTGGCCTCCCTTTCTGTGTGTAACTGAAGATGACATTGAACTCCTCTAAGTGTTGGCATGACAGGCATGCCCCACCATACCCTGCTCAGCATGCCCCAATATATACTTCTCAATGGAATTTGAAAAGTAAATTATTACTAATTGGTAGTTTTGATTTACTTAGCAAATTGAACATTTTAATCTACTTTTTTCATGGTGATCAAAATGCTTGCTGAGAAATTCACAGGCAGTCTGAGGGGGGTGTGCATTTATTATTTCCCTGTACATAACAGGTCAAAGTTCGGCATGTTTGACTGACTGAGGTTGACCATCTAACCACACTGGGTTTTTCCATAGGCATTTAAAGGCACAATTTGTTTGGGGATCTATGCTTCCTGAGCCTGAACGTTGATTTCCCTCAGGAAATTTGGAGGCATTTTAGAAAATTGGGGTTTTTTTGTAATTTTAATAAGTTTTTTTGTTGTTGTTATTGTTTGTGTATCTGTCAGTCTGTCTGCCTGTGTGTGGAATGTGAAAATTAACATGAAAATAAATGAAATCAAAAGAGTAAAAGTACCAAGTTTTTACAGTAATCTTATATTAAAGATGACCATGAGTAGTAGGAATTCTTAATTAATTCAACACAATATATTTTACTTTTTTAAAAATAAAATGATAAACAAGAGGATTAAAAACAGTAAAGGTTATATAAATCTTCATGTGAAGAGCATTTCAATTTCTTTACAGAAAAAAACAACATAAAACCAGTATTATTCTTTTCCCCCTCACAGAGAGAAAATGTTAATAATTACCTCTTGTAACCTTGATAAAATGGGGTATAGGTTAGAATTAATGAAGTTTTCACAGCACTGTGATTGTAAGGGCAGGCCCTCCATTGAGTTTAACTGAGGGAAGACTAGTGTGTCTGATAACCTGTGCTTCCCATTGAGTTAACTGAGGGAAGACTAATGTGCCTGATAACTTGTGCTTCCCGTTGAGTTAACAGAGGGAAGACTAGTGAGTCTAATGACTTGTGCTTCCCATTGAGTTAACTGAGGGAAGACTAGTGTGCCTGATAACCTGTACTTTACACTGAGTTTAAACTATGGAAGACTAGTGTGTAGATGGAGGTTGTTCATTTGTTTCCCGGCTACCCAGACTTAAAATAATTACACAGAAACTATATTAATTGCCATACTGTTTGGCTAATTTCTTAAGTTTATTTCTAGTTAGCTCTTACATTTTAAATTAACCCATTTCTATTAATCTGCATATTGCCACATGGTTGTGGCCTATTAGTAAGATGCCATCCACCATCTGCCTCCTGTATTGGCTACATGGCTTCTCATTGACTCCACCTACTCACTCCTCCTCTATCTACTTGGAATTCCTGCCTTTCCCTGTTCTGCATTGCAATCAGCCCAAAAGAAGTTTCTTTATTAACCAATGGTATTCACAGTATATAAAGGGAAATCCCACATCACCTCTCCTTTTCTGTCTAAATAAAAAGAAATATTTTCAACTTTAACATAGCAAGATTATATAAAACAAAATAGTAATCAAGAAAGAATTATAGTCATAATATTTATATCTGCTTTACCTTTTAGCATCTCTAAGAAAATCTATAATTATAACTATCTAGTCTTCAGTTCCATCAAAGACCCCAGAAGAATATAATATTACTTAAGTTAACAGGAAGTGCATTGTAAGCAACTTCCAAAACTCTAGAATTGACAGAAACATCTCACTGCCTGATCAGTCACCCAAAGTTCTTCTGTAACATTGGGACATCCAATCTTCAGTCTATAGGCCCATAATATCTGGCAGAGTTTTTTATGAAGCAGGAAATTTGAAGGTCTCTTATGCCTTATACTGGCAAAGTTCATCAGTTGCCTTATTTTATGCCTTGCAAAATGCCTGTCAGTTCTTTCATGAAGCAGGAATGCTGAAGGATCATCCCATGTTTAGGCAAGTTCAAGTCCTACATTCTTAAAATATTTTAAATGCCATAATCTGTAAGTCTTTGAAAGGTTTGAAGAATACCTATACATCTGAAACATATCTCTGTACATCTAGAAAACCTAACTAACATAACTACAAGATTGACTATTATAGATGACTATCTATTAACCTATATTTCTTAATTATACATTACATTTTTATTTTTTATTTTTTTTATTTTTTTTTACTTCTTTTCCGATTCGAATCCCCTTGATCTCCTTATGTTGTCTTATTACTATTGCTAGAACTTCAAGAATTATGTTGAAGAGATATGGTGAGAGTGGACAGCCTTGT
>LOJH01008123.1:0-29999 GCA_001685095.1 Ellobius talpinus | reverse complement strand
TATATATATATATATATATATACTTTTATCTTTTATCATAACTAAGGAACATTATAATTATAGCTATCTATTATTCAACTCCATAAAAGATGCAAGAAGGATATAATATTACCTAAGTACACAGGAAGTGCTTTGTAAGCAATTTCCAAAAGTCTAGAATTGATAAAGAGATCTCAATACCTAGACAGTTACAAAAAGTATTTCTGTAACATTTTGTAATACATCTTCAGCCTATAGGCCTATAAACATCTCACAGACTTTTCCATGAAGCAGGAAATTTCAAAGACAGTTCTGCCAATATTGGCAGTTTGTCAGTCACTTTCTTCTATGTCCTGCAAAATTTCTGGCAGAGTATTTCATGAATTGGGAAGCCCAAAGGACCATCTCACCTTTAGGCAAGTTCAGCAGTCATTTTTTAGGGGGGGTCTTGCATGTCTTGTTCATACTGCATAATATCAAGCAGTCTAGGTAAGAGCAGTTTCTTGCCCAAATGGCTAACAATCTCCTTAAGGAGACTTTTCAATGGCCTTTACCCTCTTGAAGTAGATTGGTGCTGTCAGAAACAGATGTATCTCATTGTCATAAAAAGTCCTAAGTTCTTAAAACATTTAAAATGCCTTATTCTGTTAGTCTTTGAAAGATTTGAAGATTATCTATCCTTCTGAAATATATCTTTCTACATCTAAAAAAAACTTAACTAATGTGGCTACACTCTTGACTAGTATAAGTGATTATCTATTAACCTCTATTTCTTAATTATAAATTACATTTTAAATGAGCTGTACAAACACTATATCTTAATCAACAGCAGAAATATACATATAAAAATTGACCTTAAATTTGTTTCAATAGACCAAGATCCATACTAATCCAAAGTATTCATCTCTCTTGCATATCCCAGTTTAAATGTAAAACAAAGTTATAAATATTATTTGGAAATTTGGGCATAGTTCTCTCCAAACTTATTTGTTTTTTGTTGGGTGAATTAATTTGGGGGAGGGTTCATGGTGACCTTTTAATGGGTCTTTTTCCATTAAACCACATTAGTCTGAAAGGAAGCCACAGGTTTCTCATCCTCTGTAGAAACAAAAGCAGAATCTATTTTCCAATGCAACATCTCCTTAGAACCAAATTTTTAAGTCGAGATACCTTTAAAGTATACATGCTGGTTTAGTTTAGCAGGCTGTACAATGAAATGTTTCTCTGTACTTAGCACATTCACAGTCAAAAAATGTAAAGATATCACAATAGTATACATAACCCAGACTCACTGTGTATATTTCATCTTTACATGGCTTATTTTTCTTTATTCCTATAATCTATGACTGACTCTGTCTCTTTAAAGTCTTTGTTTTATTTTTTCTATATTTTTTCTTCTTTCTTTCTCAAGTCTGCATACAGTTTTTAAACACACTGTGACCCATTCAGAGGTTTATTTCTGTCTGAATCTGTCTTTATTGCACATCTGTAATTATTTCTGACCAGGAGCACTTTAAAATGGTAAGCAGTGGTGGTTGCAGCATCACTGGATGCTGGCTCTGCCTCTCTCAGACTTTCAACATGGTAGAGGTACCTTATCACCACCTCTGGGACTGCTGGGTAGGAACCACCCTTACCACCTCAACTCTGGTAAACAGTTGTTCCGTGCTGCCAACAAGTAACTTACAGCATGCTGCCCACAAACCCCATTCAACTTCTTGGTCTGTTGAAAGTACCAGAGCTGTTCCTGCAACTAGCATGAACCAGGATTCTTTCTAAAAGGAGCTGAGGAGTTTTGGCTGCCAACACTGAGTCGGGAAACCCCTCTTAAAGAAGTCACCAGCAAACAGAGCCCATCTGGAATAAAAAAAAATGTGGCTAAAAACTCTGTTATTTTCTGTCTAGAATTCCTATCCAAACTTTCTCAGGTTTTGTGTGATGTAAGGCAGCCCCCGCTGGTGCACCAATCTGTAGATGGAGGTTTTCGTTTGGTTCCTGGCTGCCCAGTCCTGAAACAATGACAAAGTTACTATATTATTTGTGATACTGTTTGATCAAAAGCTTAAGTGTATTTCTAGCTTTACAACTTAAATTATCCCATTTCTATTATTCTGTGGATTACCACAAGACTCGTGGTTTACTGGTAAGGTTCTGAGTTATGTCTGTCTCCTTTGACAGCTACATGGTGTCTCCCTGACTGTCTATTCTCTCTGTCTCTCTATTTCTGTTTGGATTTCTTGCCTGGCTGTATTCTGTTAAGACATTGGGCAGAACAGCTTTATTCAGTAATCAATAAAAGCAACACATATACAGAAGGACATACTGCATCACTTTACCTCTTTAAACGTTATGGAAAAAAAGTTTTGCTAAATGTTATATAAATATTTTCACTACGTACTAATGATCATCATTAGATCTATGCAATGATTATACAAAATATCTATGCTATAATGGTGCAAAACATTTGATGACAAAACAGTTTTACTGAAAATAATAATTCTGTTATTTATAGTTCATTGTTTTGACATCACCTGTCATACGATTGTTGAAAAGGTCTACCTGCTTCTGGTTATTACAAATTTTAAGGGTAATCTGTTGGATTAAAATGAACCCTGACAAAGCAGCCTTAATATAAGATATAATAATATTATGCACAAAAGATATTATAAACATTTGTTGTCTACATTTTGGGACTTTCTTGGGACACCTAAGCAGACTTCCCATATCGATACAGATTTTCTTCAGATAATAGAAGAGCACTGCCCTTTGGATTCTTTGGTAAATGAGGATAATCCTTGATAGATTTTCATATGTGAGGAAGCTTTTCTTGTTATATAATACCCCGACATCTCTGAGAAAGGAGGAATGGCATCTTGTTATTGGCTGTTCCTATTGAGGAAGGGAGAGGCTAAAGTTTTAAGGGGGCTTGCCTTCAAGTATCAAAAACTGGTCAGACATCTAGAGTCTCCATAAAATTAACCACCACACATAATAAAGACTGATTATTGTTCTAGTCATGTTCCTAATTCTAAAGCAGCTTCCTTCTCCTTCTTTCCAGTTTTTCCTTCAGGCCATTGTCTACAGTGTTTCCCTCTAGCTATGGGTGACATCCTTCACAATCATGGACAATTGGAATAAATATAGCTGAAGGAGACCATGACTTTGCTCAAATGTTTAATGCTGCTGCCGCTGTCCCCCTGGAATCAGAGTATTTTTACCTTTATCTTGTTTACATATGAAAATTTGTAGTCACACTTATGTACTTATCAAATACACAGGCAATATACAATTACTTGGCTAACTGGAGCATCCATTCCTATCTTGAAAATAAATGTTGTGGGGGTGGGGGCACATAAATGTGTACCTGATCAAGTGAGAGGTCCCTGGGGTGTGAACTCCAATTTTATATAATGATGTTCAGTTCCTATCTGGTGCCACTCTGTGTGTTATCATTCTAAGAAGATAGCCTAGCCTTGCTGCTATCTTCTCTAACAGCTGTCCCATCAGACAAATTATTTTATCTCACTGGCAAAGTAGAAATGAAGGAAATCACTCTTAGTCCTCTACAATGCCTAAATTGTCTGCTGTAGACAATACTAGGTGGTCAGGTTATCTAACTCACTAAAAAAAATATGTTTTAAAGGAGACCCTTCAGTAAAGTTTTGTCAGGAGAAATGAAAATAGTTTGTTTATGGAGTGGTGTCTAGAATTACATAATGAACACATGAAAGCTGGCTTATACCTAGCATTGCATAACACCACTCTTGTTCCTATAAAAATGTTTATTAACCTAAAAGCAAATAACTGACATTTTAATGTCCAACATCAGATTCAAATGACATTTATAATAATACCCAGTAAATCTTCAAAACACTTCACTATGATAACATAATTAAATTGGAAGGCAGCAATGCAAGTAATACAAGATGCCTATGTGCCTTTTCTAATTAGCCACAAGGAAATTGTTCAATTTAACAAATGGAGCTCAGGAAATATAAATACATATTAAGTACCTTATTTTACATATATTTCCTTATATTATATTAATTTTGCTAAATATATATGCAAATATTATTTAATATTCAGAAAAGTATGACAACAAGAAATACAGCTGTTAATTTTCTCTTTCAGAAGCTCCTTGTCTTTAATAATCAAAACATGTTGAATAGAAATGCAAAATGTGCATGGCTTTAAACTAATATTATAAATAGGCTAGTATTTTATGTGACAACTTGAATATTCTAATTTTATAATTCTTAAATTTTATTACTGGACTTTTTGTCACACAGAAGAGGCTAGCAGAGATACATAAAAAGAATCTGAAGTCAATAATTAGAAGACTTATCACTGTACATAACAAAATATACTGCAGAAATGTCAATTTTAAAATTAATGAATGAATACTGAACAGTAAACATGTGGGTATTAGAAGTCAGACTGAAATATGGCTAGTCAAAATTATCTAGATAATCACATAAAATAAAATTTTGGCATTTTTTTGCATCTAGATTATACCTGTTTCTTAACTTCTTCCTAACAGAATCTTATGTTAATATGAGCTTAATTCTAAGCTGATTAAATTTTCTTGAATAGCTATATATCATTATCATGGAAGATGTGAAGAGAAAACATTAAGCCTCTATATACATATGTGTATATATGTATATGTGTATATATTTATATATGACTTAAATTTTAAAGTTAGTAAGGTATTTTCAATAACTCAGGTTAATAGATGAGTGCATAAAAATGTAGTGTGTCAATCATTGTCATGATTGTTTTTGTTTCTCAATAAGGATTTGAATCTTGTGGCTAGAGTTACTTGCTCTTACAGTGTCCAGAAGCTATTTATGTAAATATGTTTAATGTCTGTTTTAGTATATTTCATTCATCAAGGAAATAAAGTCCAAATAGTCTTTACAGATGAATCAATGTTTGCTGAAGTTGTCTGAAATAAATTTGAAGACAGAATGTGTTGTGGACTTCTAATAAGCAATGCTACAAGTACACACTGCAATTAGTTACAAGAGCTTAGTACTAGTCAAATCATTATTTTGACTTTCATAATATATATGTGTGTGTATATATATATTATGTGAGTACTTAAAATATATGTATGTGTGCATATCTTATATCATATTTCTTTTTGATTTAAATAAAAATCATGTACTTTAGAATGCAATTACTTTCCTCATGGATTATGTGTGGGACATAGTCATAAAAAGAAGTAGTTTGTTCAGAACATGAAACTTAGAGCTAAGGAAAACAAAAGAAAGATTCAAATGTGATCAAAAACAAAAGGGGGAAGGGAAAAGATATGTAAAGGAGAGAAAGAGAGGAAACAAATAAGAAAAACAAACAACAACAATTTATAGTTACAAAAGCCATCAGTCAACAGAGCATATCTTTAATGAGATGGCCACAAGTTATTTGAGCTTTAACAGTCATATGTAACTCATGTCTACATTGCATGTTAGTCATGTAAGAAACATTCTAACAAAGCTGTGTGAAATCCTGTGCAAGGAAGTCAATAAGGGTGTCAAGGAGGAAAAGACAAAGAAAAGAAACCAAAGAAGTGCATCAAGAACATAGATAAGAATTTTTAATTATTTCATTTATTTTTGAAATTATAGTTTTATCACCTCCCTTCCCTTTCCTCCCACCAAACCTTACCATATAACCCTCTTTTCTCTCTTTTAAATTATAACCCTTTTTTTCCATTGGCTTTCGTTGGACGCACACACACACATACACACACACACATTCCTGAATACTGATACAACATACTCAATAAGTGTAATATTACTTGTATGTGTGTTTTCAAGACTGTATTTGTGTTCTATTCCCTGGGGAAGACTATTTTTCCTGCTTTTAGAATTCCATAGTTGCCTTTTGCTGAGTAGAATAATAATCATTTTAATAAATGATTCTTTTCTGAATTATAATACCAAATGAAATTAATACAGTCCTTTACCAGAACAGCAACACTTGTTAGTCTCTCCAATGTAACGTGAGTTCTAATTGGTCTTAATAATAAAAAAAATACCAGAGTCAGATATAGGAATAAATGCTGAAAAATCAGAGAAGCAGCCAGCCACTAGTTCTTACCTCTACTGAATCCTCTAACTGAACCGGTGGTTCTGTCTCTATGAATCCTAAGACTGAATGCTTTCTCTACTAAACCTCAGATGGAATCCTGAGCTCCTGTTTCCTCCCTCCTTATATTCCTCTCTCCCTCTGCCCAGCCATATCACTTTCACTCTCCACCTCAGTAGTGTTGAGATTAAAGGTATGTGCCACTGCCACTTGGTTGTTTCTTTTTTAGCATGATTCAGTTTTGTGTAAACCAGAGAGAGCCTTCTGCCTTTGTCTCCCAAGTCCTGGAATTAAAGGCAGGTTGTGTCACCACTGCCTGGCCTCTATGGCTAACTGGTGTGACTACCTCTGTGCTCTGTTTTCAGGCAAGCAGTATTTGTTAAAGCACAATAAAATATCATCACACATTGCTACCGTATTAATATTTGTTTATAAAAATCCAAATCTCATGCTTTTTAATCTCATTTTTAAGAAATATTGAAGGTAAACTGTCTTCATAGAAACCTTTGCATGTACAGAAACACATACACATTTTGAAATACAATTGCAGCGATGTGTATAAGCCCAAACAATGAGGATTGGGTGGGTATTTTATTTATGAAAACTTTGAGTGACACAAAATTGAGAACTTGTATGATTATTTATAAATGATGTTCACAACTACTCAACTTTGAACTCTCATTTCGGGAATCAATACATTTTACATATTAGCCTAAGTTTTCTGATGACCAGTCTCATCTATATTTGCATAAACACGTATAATTACTAAAAGATGTGTTTTTCTCAGTAGACTAGTACACCTCTCAAATCTCATCAGAGAAGCTAGTATGAAGTGGGTGGTAACTAACACAAAGTCGCATAACTGGTCAAGGCACAGAGAATAATGACAGCAGAGTGCTTAGCTCTAAGTCAGTCTTAACAGCATAATCTTCCTCCCCCAAACAAGGATCATTGTAGAAGAGGGGTGGAAAAGACTTTAGCAGAAAGAGATTGAAGATGACAACAAGAAAACAGGGCTTTCGAGGCAAAGTAAGTCAGTGACACACATGAATTCACAGCGATTGTAACAAAATGTCCAGGGCCCATGTAAGCATAAGCCAGAAAACAGTCCACATAGCGGTGAGATGCTGACGCAACCACCTACCCAATTCGGATGATGTGTTGGCATTTTATTGCGGCTAGGAGAGGGGCAGCTAGCTTTCTTTGGTGTGGCTCCTGACAGCTCTAACGTGCCCCAGTGGATTGACACATACCCAGGAGCGTATCAGCAACGCTAATTGAACTTGATGGATTTTTAAATGAAAATGAGGACAAGACGTTGGGTGGGTTTACAATAGATGGTGAATCCAGAAGGAAGTGCGAGACGAGAGTGAATATGTTCGAAATTCTCAAACAGTGTTAAAAACATCTTTAAATAGTTAAAAATTGACTTTCTGACAGAATATTCCTGTGTCAGCCCATTCCCATAGGGCTTCTCGATGTTTAGAGGAACTGATGCAGACAGTTGTACAGTAAAATCTGCTTTCCTTGAGATATAGGAGTAACTTAGTAAGTAGCATGCAATTTTATCTTGTGTATTGAATTTGAATAGCATTTTCATTTGAATTTGCAGTTTCAGACTTATTAATAAAAATACCTAATATCTTTGTACCTTTTCTAATTGAACTGGAGCAAGTTTGTCAGTGAATTATTGTAACAAAAAGATATATTTTAGATTGTCCGTTTCTTAACTTGAAATATTACCAATGTTAATGTGCCATATAATAAGAGTAAAGCAACCAGTGACAATGTGGTTTTGTTATTGCTATTTGATATTTGTTGTGACTCTGCTTTTATTCATAACAGTATTTAATAAAGCAAGTATATCAGTGATTAAGAATTAGAATTTTTGTAAAATTCCTATCCTTGTAATTTTCTCAAAAAAAGCATAATATTTGAAAATATTTCAGACAGAAGGACAAAAGCAGTGTGTTTTATATCTTGTTGTAGTCACTATGTGAAACTTTTACTTTTATTTAGCCTAGTTTGGCCACACTTTCTTTCACGAACAAAATCAAAAACAGAAAAGCTCTTCCTTGATCTCCTGGTTTTGCAGATGCGGTCTGGTTCACTCACTTGCACATCAGACTAGCCACTCAGGTCTGCGACTCTGTGACCTTTCTCCCAGAATAACTTTCACATAATAGGGGCCAAGTACACTTGCCTAGTGTAAACCTGGGGTGATTTGAGAGCACTTAAGGAGATATTGTTTAACTAAAATTCTTGACTCAACACAGAATTCTTCCAGCAAGAGTTTCATCCTTTGAATTTTACATAATCATGCCTATGGAATTATGAATGCCACTGGGAAAATGGCATTTAGTTTTCAATAATTTGATGGCAACACTTAAATAAAAGTTGGGTTTTGCACTTGATATAATGTTTCTGTTAAGTGTTTAATGTATAAATGCTGGGCTTAAAGATGATAACCACATGCCTGGCTTCTGATACTTTTTAATCAAATAGTTTCTATTTCATTGAGATCCAAGAGATTAATTAAAGGAATCATTATATCCTAATCCCTTTCCCTTAATTCAACATTACTCCTCCAAGGAGCCAGTTTGAGTGTCTTCACATGGGTTCAAAAACAGAACAAGCTTATGATCTCTTTTACACATTGTGGTGGTTTGGATATGAATAACCCCATAGACTCATGTGTTTGAATGCTTGAACCACAGGGAGTGGCACTATTATGAGGTAAGGACTTGTTGGAGTAGGTGTGGCCTTGGAGCAGAAAGTGTGTCACTGTGCAAGCAGGCTTTGAGGTCTCATATGCTCAAGCTAATCATAGTGGGTTATTCTCCTGCTGCCTGTAGATCAATATGTAGAACTTTCAGCTCCTTCTCCAGCACAATGTCTGCCTCCATGTCTAAATATTTCTCACTATGACGATAATGGACTAAACCTCTAAAACTGTAAGCCAGCCCCAATTAAGTGTTTTCCTTTATAAGAGTTTCCATGGTCATGGTGTCTCACACAGCAAAAGAAACCATAACTAAAGACACATATCAACTTCTAATTGGAATGACCAGCTATTTCTTTCTTTTCTTTCTTTTCCTCCTCTTCCTTCTCTTCCTACTTGTGTTCTTTCTACTTATATTTTATTTAGGTGATATTTCACTGATAATGAGATTACACCTTAATATCACAGGAGAATAAAGGCACTAAACAACTTAACTTAGAAGACTATCAATTGCTTCCTCACTGATCATGTGACTGGCTGGAAACAGGGTCTTCCTGCCTTTGTCCAGGATTGCAAGATGATGATATTCAATATCAATGCAAAGAAGTTTTCAATGAATAGGTGTGGCTTTGTACCATCATGTTGTTGCAATACCTTTTTGTAAACCACTGTTATGTGTCTGCATCACCAAAATTGTCAGGAGGAATAGAAAATTGAATATGTAGAAAACACAGTCTTGCATATAAAGCATATATGCAAGATATAAACAATATATATTGTTACCTCCTCTCTGGCAAACATTCTGGATTTCAACTGTAATGTTATGCCTGCAGTCATATTTACACCTTTTCCTACCAATGAATGCTCCTACTGCCACATCCCATCAGTTACTAACACAGAGTCTCTAACATTCTCTCAGCTTGTGAAGTAGGAGTAAGTATATTGGAAATCAGAATGGCATCATTAAAAAGGAAGAGAAAAGAAAGTTATAGAAGAAAAATACAGAAACATACGATCTGCACCATGAAGAAGAATGTATTAGTATTTATGTAAACCTTATAATAGGTTAAATACCAAAGATAAACTTTCTTTCTATGTGAAGTACTGTTACAAATACTAATGTTACATGTGTGTGACAGCATCTAGCTTCAGCTACAGTTTCTGAAGCAACTTTGCATCTCACCTCCCAATATTCCACCTTTAGAAGACTATCACTCAGTTGCAGGTAATGAGATTTCTGGATATTTCATTATCCTTTCATATGTAAGTAAGGATGCACTTTCAGCAAGATTTAAATGTGAAGGCTCTGAGATCTGGGTCCCTTCATTTTCTACTCATGCAGTCCTGAAACAACTACTGCAAAGCTCTTCTTCACATGTGCATTGATTCAGGAACAATACATGTAGTGGTAGCAATAACTGCAATAGAAGCTGCATTGTATGTTCTTGTGCAGTTATGAGTAACTCAAGCAAAATCTTCTTAAGTGTAGAAGCCACATCCATCAGAGTTGTAAAGCATCTCATATCTTTTTGTGCTGTTAGCAAAACTTAATGTTTTTTCCATAAAGCAAGTAATTTGTACCACAATGGATAATTCTGTTTTCATTCTAACATTAGTATGTACAGAAAAAAGTGTAATAGATTATACCCATTTGATGTTGGCTTAAACTGTTAATTGCCTTTCTTACTGTCATGATAGGAAGGAACTGGCATTTAAAAGAACTTGAATCTTCAGGTTTTTTCTTATTTTAAGGCATTAGATCATATTTACATTACTCTTACAATTTAAAAGTGTCAGATTGCTTTATTATAAAATATATATTCTGTGAAGATGATGAAGTGTTTAATACATAAAGACGTATGTGCTGAAAAACCAAAAGCACTGTATCCTACCATATAATTACTCTTTCAAAAGACATTAGGAAAATAGCTTGTTTTTTTATCCTTTCCTGTAAGCATATTTTTACTTAAATTTAGTGTATCTCTCTCTCTGTGTGTGTGTATGTGATAAATCTGTCTCTGAATGCTGCTATGCCTATGAAAGAATATTCTTGTGGACGAGGACAGGTTTAAGTAATCAGTTTTCTCCTTCCACCACTTCTGTGAATGAAACTCAAGTCCTCAGACTTGAGTAGCAAGTGTGCTTACAGCCTGAAACATCTTAGCACTCCATAAACTCATTTTTGTTCTGGTACTTATACATCTACATATTTATTCAGCCACAATTTCTTATTCACTTGGAGTTATTTTGTTGGTATCCCAAAAGTGATACATATTTATTTTCCCAGCACTTAGGAAGTAGAGGCAGGAGGATTGTGAATTTGAGGCAAGACCAGACACTCAGACCTGGGCTCTAACAACAAAAATCTGAAAATAAATAAAATACTTTATCATTTACTTTTTCCTTTATTTTTTCCACATCTAGAATGTATGCTGCATACTGTATTTTAATCCTTTGCTACCACATATCAAAACTATATTTGAAATTCTTACCAAAGGATGCTCTATCATACCAAAAGGACACTTGCTCAGCTGTGTTCATAGCAGCATTATTTGTAATAGCCAGAACCTGGAAACAACTCATTAACCGAAGGATAGATAAGGAAAATGTGGTACATTTTCATAGTGGAATACTAATCAGCTGTAAAAAATGATGACCTCATGAAATTTGCAGATAAATTGATAGAACTCGAAAAAAAAATCATTCTTAGTATGGTAACCCAGACCCAGAAAGATGAACATGGTATGTTCTCACTCATAAGTGGCTTTTAGGAGCAAAGGATAGGATTCCATTCCACAGCCCCGGTGAAGCTAGGTAACAAGCACGGCCCAAAGAGGGATGCACGGATTTCCCTGGGAAGAGGAAGTCGAAATGATCCCCTGGGTAAACTGCTGAGGGAGGATCCTGGGGGAATAAAGGGATGGTACCTAATGGGATTGGGTTGGGTGTGTTGGGTGCCAAGGGCGGGTTGGAGGCAGGGCAGAGGGAGAAAGTAACAAAAGAGATTTCTATATTTTGTTTGTTTGCTTTGTTTTGTTTTTCGAGACAGGGTTTCTCTCTAGCTTTGGAGCCTATCCTGGAACTAGCTCTTGTAGACCAGGCTGGCCTCAGACTCACAGAGATCTGCCTCCTGAGTGCTAGGATTAAGGGCGTGTGCCACCACTGCCCGGTTCAAAAAAGACTTCTTGATGAGGGGGCATTTTGGGATTAGGGAGAAACCTGCAGCCAGGGAAACCCCCAGGAACCCACAAGGATGATGCCAACTAAGACTCCTAGTGCCTGAACTACCTAAGAAGATTGGTGACTTCTCTAATTACCAATAGAGATACTCTATTCAGTAACTGATGGAAGCAGACAAGCGCCATACTGAGCACTGAGTGAGGAGGAACTGAAGAAGGGATTGTGCCAGCCAGAGGGGTCATGTTGAGGGGAACCCACAGAGACAGCTGACCTGAGCTTGCTGAAGCTCATGGACTCTGAACCAACAGTCAGGGAGCCTGAATGGGAACGACCTAGCCCATCTGCATCTGTGTTACAATGATGTAGGCTTAATTAATAAGGCTTCTAACAGTGAGAGCAGAACCTCTCCCTGGCGCTTAATTGCTTTTGTTCATCTGTTCCCCATGCTGGATTACCTGGTCCAGCATCGATATAAGGGAAGAAGCTCAGTCCTTCCTCACCTTTATGTGCAAGCCCATGAGAGCCCTGTCCCTTTCTGAGTGGAGATGGAGGAGGAGGAGTGGATGAGGAGGGTGGTAGATGGGAAAGGGGAGGGGACAGGAAGAGAGGAGAAAGGTAAAACTAGCTGGTATGTTAATAAATGAAAAAAAGTTATTTAAATAAAAAACAATATTTTAAAAAATGCTATAAAAAACCTTTTCCAGTTCTTTCCATATCTAACACTTGGACATTCAAAGTAGGCATTTTATTCACAAAAATATAAAGCCTTATGTCTTTTGTTTATAGGCTGAAACACATTTCTAATGTTAGATAGCTAAAGATTGTAAAACACTTTTATATGTTAGCTCTCTCCAGCACTAATGTCTGTTCAGTGAAAGCTAGATACATAGTTGAAAGAGAATTTCTCAGGCCTCATATTTCACAGTACATATAGGTGGCAGATATCCATTATGGTTGAAAGAATGTATATCTGCTTACACTTCAATCACACAATAAGGCAGCTTAATAAGTTGTAAATCATCTGTTGATCACTAGTACCTATTTATTGTTTTATTTATTCAGTATGTAATTAGATTTTAAATCTTTTTTTAAAACTATTTAACTTTATTTCATGTGCATTGGTACAACAATGTCAGATTCTCTGGAACTGGAGTTACAGACAGCTGTGAGCTGCCATGTGGGTTCTGGGAATTGAACCCAGGTCCTCTGGAAGAGCAGTCAGTGTTCTTAACCACTGAGCCAGCCCTAGGCCCCGATTTTAAATCTTAATAGTAAAAATTTTCTAGTTTTCCATAGTTAAAATGATCAAGGTTGCAAAACTCAGGATGAAACTATTCATGAAAGGGACTTAGTCTCCCCAACTTCCTCAAGTGCCTGCTAAACACTCACCCTCTTGACTTATTCTTAATATCCATCTATCAAGTATCTGTTCACAAGTATCCATTGTCTATATTATTGAAACATTTTTTTAAAAAAAATTATTAGAATCTGCTAAAATTCTTAAATTTAAGGAAACAGGGTCCCTTCTTTCATAGCAGGGAGAAAAAAAACTTGATGGTATTTGGCAGTAAAAACACTGCCAGATTTCTCTATTTTCCCATTAAAACATATCTCTACAGATACAGCAATAATGTATGAGTCCTATCGCAGATCCAATATTAAAATGATCAAATAGCGAAAGGGGAGGAGAAAGCCCTTGCAAACTAAACTCATCTGCCATTAATAAACCCCATCTGCCATGTTATGGCAGATACGCAAACTGCTATAAGAAGATGCCAAGACAATTTAGAATTTCCTTCTACAAGGTCTGAGCCAGAACTAATTTCATTCAAAGGATAAATGAGCAAAGTATTCCTTTGCCAACTGACAAAACATAATGATTCATGATTAATGCATTTTTGTTTTTTTTTCTTCAAATACCTCTCCTTTAGGCATGGCGGTACTGTAATCACTACAGGGGGAGACCCAGGGACTTTCAATGAGAGGGCAGCAAATCTGATCTATATTTTATGGTTAGAAATGGCTCATTATTAGCAAAGAGAATGATTGATGATAGAAAATGCTGCCTTTTGAACCTTGTGGAGAATATGCTACAAATATTTTAGAACATTTATCTGCCCTTGGAAACCAGCTTTTGCCATTAATATACTTCTGCTCTGATAATCAAATCTAAATACTTAAAATACCGTTAACTTTTGTTGACTATATCACTTTTTGCTTTACTTTTTAATTAATCCAATTTCATTTAAAAAATAGCTAACAGCTATTTCTGGGTGCTGTGTATTAAAATAGTAAGTAGCATATTTACTGATAATTATAGAAGCATACTGAAAAAAATAGAGTATTGTTTGCTCTTGACTAATGATAAATGGTAAAGGCAAGAAAAATGATAGCAAAACTTAACTAACATACCTGCCTTAGCTATGCTTATTATCAAAGATGTTGATCACAGCATGGGAACTCATGAACCTTTACTACATCAGGTCAGTGTCAATAGGGAATTTTCTTTGCTAACTAGTTTTGGGATCTCCTAGTGATCTAGGCATTTGCATCATGCCATAACAGCCTGTCTGATTATAAGTCAAATAACTTCTAAAGATACTGCTTTCAAGTGGTGGGTACACTTGTAAAACAGGAAATCAATAAAAATGTGAGACTGTGTTGATCACATTGTGAAAGGATGATCATTGATTAAACACAAGTCATATTAATAGGCAGTGTCAGTAAGCTGATTAAAGTCCAATAAAATGCATGCATTACAAAATAGCTCATGAAACTAAATCATAAGCTATACAAACTTTGCTTAGCAACTATTACTTCCGTAATTTTCCATGGTTATAAAACCTGATGTACACACATGTGTGTGTACGTATGTACATATGTGTGTGCCTGTTATGTTATTAAATGTTATCATGCATAAAAGTCATATAAAAGCAGTGTATGCTGTATATTAAGACAAACTACATGAAATCAACTGATACCAACTGTAAAAGTGACCACCTGATTTATGAAAATTATAAAAGGATTAATTAGCTTTTCATTATTTCTTTCAAGAAGATTCTTTATTCAAAAAGTGTCAAATCTTCTTAATAATAAATGGCGCAAGTTGCACACTGACTTTTATTATCTGACTATTACGATCATCATCAAAGATTCAATAATATCATGCCACAGGACTCCCCTACAAATAGACTTGGAGTGGAAAAAAATAGAAAAACAAACAAACAAACAAAAACCTCCATTTGGTGAGGAAAAATATTAGCCACATATCATAGCTTCCGGAAGAAACACAGAAATGGCAAGTTTAGGCAATCAGTAGTGTTTACTCTTGAGTTTCTCACACAGATAGATGAAGAGTATATATAAAGTTTTTCACAACAACATTGGGCATGCAATAAAATCTAAGAAAGGTGACTGGTTCATTTCTCAACAAAAGCATCTTTTACCTGTGATAGTCACTAAATTTCCCTTTATCCCAGAACACAAATCTTCTCTGTTTTTATTTACAAATGACAGAAAAAAATTATTTGAATTTTCTTTTTGCTAAATGCAATTTGAGTAGAGAAGATTGTGAAAGGAATTTTTTAGATGTTACAATTTCACCTGAATTTGCAAGCATTAATAATCATCTTTATACTTATCATAGCAGATAATTAAGAAAAAGCTTTGCTAAAATTTACAAGGCAAAATAGGCTGAGTGGAAAGATGAGACAAATCAAACGATATTATCCTCTAGCTGTGACTGAATAGTTAGAACTTTTAGCTGGAATGAGGGAAACTGCGTTGTCGATACTTGGTTTCAGATGTTAGTGCAAACCAAACTGTTATGTTCTACAAAAGTGTTGTTGTTATTGTCTATTTAAAATACCTAAAGGACAGTTATCAGTTTGCAACGAAGCCGTGTATACTTGGTACCTCATAATGCAAACCACAGGAGCACAGACAACAGGTATGTTTCGGGTAGAGGCTTGTATTCGACAGGAAAGCCTTGTATCTTTCCCTTTCTCTTTCTATCCTTTCTGTCTTAAATCTCTCCCAGCTTATGCAAGTTTTGTAAGTTTTCTGTAAGTTTTGAGGATCATGCTATGGGGCAATGTGTTTCTTTTGCGCTTGAGAAGAACAGCAAGGAAGTGCTAATACATTGACCTGAACATTACGTTTGAGTATGAAATTTAATTTTTTACTTCCATTTAATTCATGATGTAAACAAATGAAATCAGCCCTTCAGCACTGAATGTATTTGTTGACTGAAGATCTATTTAGATACGTTATCCATAACGGTAATTGACTATACTTCAGAGTAAATTCTGTTTTTCCAATTTTGAGTAGAATATACATCAACTGTGTTATCCAGTGAACAAATGTTCCTCTTTCTGAGTAGGCAATGCTATTTTGCTTTCTAGTGGTTCTGTATTAGAATTTTTGCATAAGATTTTGAGTTAAAGATATTTTATGCTGTCATTTCCATCTAATAGTTCTCCATCTTTCAATTGTTTTCAAGATTTTTGAAATAAAAATAAGTGTATTTCCCCAATTCCTTCCATAACTGGGGATAAAAGAAGAACATGGCACTGTTCATGCTTAAGACATTTCATGAAAGATGTCATGCCCTGTAGCTGGACACTGATTCCTGTGGAAACACAATATACTATTATATATGAGAAAAGCAACCAACCTGTCCCCACAAAACTCCCAACCAAATAATCATCCTAGTACATCTTCCCCTTAAAACTTTTTCGCTTTCCATAAAATGTCTCCAACATGTGTTCATAAGAAAGTCTCCCCAGGGACTCTTCTTTCCCACAGACATCAAAAATATACAAAACACTCTTTTATAAGAAGTTCTGAGGTTGGGACTAATTCACTCTGAAAAGGAAGGATGGAGAGAGATTAAGAGGAAAAGAATCGCTGCAAAGAGTGTGAAGGCACCAACCCATTTAGTAAAACCCACAAGGCCCTCACAGTCATCTTCTCACTTTATTCCCCAAACTATTTTTTCTTTTTTTCCTGTGTGATTTCCATCAGAAACCCTTCCTCTCTTCTGAGAATGTCTCTTTTGTTCACATGCGTGGCTGATCATGTAACTGAGATTCAAGCTGAAGCCCAGTGACACTGTTAGGAGTACCAATTTTTCACCTTCACTTCCCAGCCCCTGTTGTCAGTTCTTTGATATTTGAAGACTTGGTCAGGGAAATAAACTTCTCTCAACAATTATTTTATTTTTCATACCAAAGGAAAAATACCAAGTTTATGGAGAACTTATTTTAGATGTAAGATTAAACACAGAACCTGAAGACAAATTTAATCTGTACCAAGCCCAAGTGGAGATTTTATGGGTATTTATTCCTTAGCATTTGATTTTGTGGTTGTACTACATGCAAAAGACTTTTGTTAATTCTAAAATGTATATTAAACCTCCTTGAAAAACAAATAGTACTCAACAAGCAGTTGGTTATCAGAATTTAATACCCATAATTATGAACACCAAAGTTATTTATTATAATTAAAAAAACAGTAAGTCAATTATTATTAATGCAAATAGGGATATTTGTTTGTTTCAACAAAAATTACTTCACCAAAAGCACTTATGTAGATTTAGATCCTTAAAATAGCTCTCTCTGAAGCTTTGGAGAGAACATTTTTACTTTTAAAATTAATTTGGACTAAAAACCAAAGCGTTCACTAAGCAAGCTTTTTAGGAATAATAAAAATTATATTAAATGTTTATATTTTCTTAACCATTTATTCACTCAATAGATAGATGTAGAGTAGTCACGGAATGCATATATTCTGCTTGAGATGATAGGTAAAATGATACATACCATTTTCCCTTTGAAAATTTTACCTCAGTCATTCTATCATAGGATAGTGAGGTATATTTATAGTAGTCAAGAATGATACTAATCCTCTCTCCTTATTCAGTATAGGTTAGGAGAATTATGGCCACATGAAATTCAGAAAGTTGACAATGGTGTTAAGTCTAGTAACTTGATCACACTTGTGGACCAGGGTCATGAAATCTTTGTATGGCAAACAAACAGTCAATATCATGCCAAATAGGTAAAAATTCATTATTTCCAGGAAGGTCACAAGCAAACATGGATGTTCATCTTCTTCACCCCTATTTAATACAATTCTTATAGTCTTAGCTGGAACAATAGGATGTTATAAAAATTTGTATAATATGAAAGTAAATCAAAGTATCCCCACTTATATATGAGAATAATCTATGCATAAGAGACTTTAAAGATTCCTGCAAAAATAATTCTTAGAGCTGATAAAAAAAACTTTCACCAAAGTAGTAGGATACAAATTTAAAAACAAAATCCAGTAGCTTTCCTATATTACAATGAGAAAAACAACTTTGGAAAGAAAAAAAATTAAAGAATCAATCCCATTCACAACAGACATGTCTTTAAAAAAAAGGTGGAAATTAACCTGGCCAATTAGATGAAAGACCTCTACAATGAATGCCTTAAGACACCCAATAAAGAAATTGAGGAAGACCCTAGGAGATATCAAAACTTTTCATTGGAGAAAGAACAGCAGCTGCATCACTGGGAAATCTGGATACCAATATCAAAAGAGTGGGACTAGATTCTTAATTTTCAGCTTGCACAGAACTCAGATCCAAATGGATAAAGGAAATCAAATAAGAATTTATACTCTGATTTTGTAACTAATTTTGGTAACTTACAGGCATTATATATTTGACCCTTTTGATTATTTGATGCCCAAGGCTAACAAACAATGTATAGCTGAAGCAGACAGCTCTGAAGCTATGTTAAAGAAGAGACACATAGGCTAATAGTAAAGCCTTATTGAAATATACTGGGCCTTTTCAAATGTTAGCTGATGATAATCTTGATTTTTACATGCATTGTAGTTTACATCTCTAATTCAAGAAATCAGATGGAGATGATAGGTCGATGACAAGTGATGGTGATGATGATGAAGATAGATGATTACACAGATAAAAGATGATAGATAGAGGTGAATAATAAATAAATCAATATGGAGATATAGATAATTCAATAATGGATATAAGTTTTCTAGAATAAAGCTTGGAACATAGAAAATACTCTGCGTAGGAGGCTGGATAGATGTCACATAGGTTAAGAACACTGGTTCACTGGCTGCTCATTCAGAGGGCTTGCATTCAGTTGCCAGCACTCCAAAGGGTAACCCTGACTCCAGTTACAGGGGTCTGATCTCTTCTTCTGGTCAAAAGACATATCTATGTTGTACAGACAAACACGAAGACAATGACATCTATACGAATAAAGTACAGATAAAATACATTTTCAAAAAAGAAAGAAATAGCTCTGCACATATTTTTGGGAGAAAACACTGAATAAAACCCACTTATGAGCTTTAGTGTATTTCTTAGGTGATACTGTGTAGCATCAGTTATTCTTTAAAAAAAACTACATGGACTAAAATCACTGAATTATTTTCTATTTATTCACTAATATTGGTACTCAAAATAATACCATCATAGCTATAATGTCATATAATGTCCTTGTAGTGAAATAAAGTCAATTCATTACGCCTTTTAATAACATTATGTCTTTTAATCAGCATGCTGATTCTCATTTTTACATAAGTTATGTTCTTAACTTTCTCCTACCCAAATTAGTTTATTTCATTATTTTTTTACATAATGAACTATTCATTCTTTATTAGAAGAAATTAACCCTGAGAATTATACCACCAAACTCTAGGAAAAGAATCATGGAGATTAATTAGCTTAATCTACTTTCTTTAGCAATGTGGAGGTGTCTTGTGTGTGTGTGTGTCTGTGTGTGTGTCTGTGTGTGTGTCTGTGCCTGTGTGTNGTGTCTGTGTGTGTGTGTCTGTGTGTGTGTCTGTGTGTCTGTGTGTCTGTGTGTATGCATGAAGACATATGCTATTATATATGCCTTCCTTTTACAATTGACCAATTTTGAAATTTGTTTTGCTTTAAAGTATTGTAGGGGGTTATTTCTATTTACTTTGATCTCTCTACAAAGTGCATTTTATTTCTTAAGCAAAAATTTAAAGCAAATGTAACTAGAAGACTATTTCAGTCAGAAAGATCTAACAACATACCAACAAGGCTAGCATTTAGTTTTCACGTACGTATTCACCTCCTTACATCCATTATTTTCTTTTGCATAGTGTTCCTCAATATAATATTAAATATGCTTATCACAAAACCTCCTACCCTCAATTCCTGCTTCCCTTAAAATAAAATTTATCCATGTCAATATTATTATTGGAAGTTTAATTTATTCTAATGTGACATACACATTCACAAACAAATTTTGTGATTGTTCTTGTCTTTTAATTTCTATATGAATGAATTATTAGAATTGTAAGTAATTAGTGTTATCAAATATCCAAAGACTTAAGGATTCTTTAGTATCTTTTATATACGATACTTTATTTTTCTTTGGTATTTGGATAGTCTTCTAGAAGCTGAAGACTTTCTCAGAGTTAATTTTACTGTTGTAAAGCAGGTTAGAGTCTTAACATATATTTGATATAATTATTTTGGGGCTAACATAGATAATATTTAAAAGAAATGAACTTAATATGTATCATCTAGATCAATAACTGAAAAAATGGTGGCTCCTTCCTAACCAATTGTCCTCAATTCTTAGTTTGGCCGTTAGTCAGCTCCTATCAACCTGTATTTCCACTTTTTGCTCTCAAGTCCACAATACTGCAGAGATCCTTGATCACTCTGTGGTCCAGAACTGTGGGCCACTTTAAATAGGATCTTTGTAATTCTGAGTTATTAGTTCTGCTGAGTATGGCTGACTTACTAGATGAATGAAATATGGCTGCATCCCCCTTCCTGTTCAGTTCTCAGGCTCCACAATGCTCAGCAGGAAGTAGTCAATTTAGTAAGGTTTTGTTCATCACAACTGAAAAGATGTGAGCCATTGCCTTAATGAATGGAAGATAAATCATGAGAGGGTTATCCATTCAGGCAAAGCTGAATGACACCGACAGAGCCCTGCGTGAAAGCTCATTTTGTGTTTGCCCATACAATATCTCATTTGTCGTAAGCTTCACTTGCCAATGATATCGGTGGCTTCCCCTGTATGGAGCCTTCTTTCTTTATTCCCTTCAACAAGTCACCCAGTTGGTAAAATGAAAGCATCACCAAGGAGAGAAAATACTATTATGCTCTGAAATTTTCAAGTTCAGAAATATATCTCACCTTTTATCTTTGCTACAACAAAAACTAAATGCAGGGTTTGGTAGTGTTCTGTGAGAACAGAAGAGAAAGCCAGCATCAATAATAGTTAGTTTTAAAAATATTAATGGGGCCAGGAGGCCATTCTCACACTAAGCCTTAAAATTTTCTCTAGCATAGGATTGAATTTGTTGTTGCACTATATGGGACTGACATAGAAGAGTCTCTTAAATATCTGGAATGCTTGGATATCTAAGAGAAATATATTATTCTTTTATAGTTCATGACAGATTGTAAATATTGAAAATCAGTGGATGCTCTGCATACTCGATGTTCTGACATTTGAACACTAAAACTAATGTTCAAATTCAAACCACTTTTATACAGATAGACTAATGTACAGCTAAAGTCTTCATACGTCATGATACAGACATTTGTAAGGACCCCGCAAAAGATATCTAAGTGGTTCAGGCTAAACACACGCTTGGTCTATTTTCCATGTGACTGATATAATCACAGGATTCCAAATCGCCAAATGACATGAAATAGCTGATTCCAACCTCTTCTACTTCTTACTGCCATAGACGGAAAATATGAGGTCTCTGTTATTTTTTTTGCTTACTCTAGTAAATTGACAAGAATAACAAATTGACAAGAATAGCATACTTTAAACCTTTTAGGAATTAAAGAAACTATGCTTTCTTATGCCTTCTCATAGGTGTGATTTTTATTCTATGATCTGATGCAGTGATCAAAATATTTAAGATATATAGATAATATTCTGGAGTAAATTTGGCAAATGAGGATTTGAGGTGAACTTAGGATTTCTGTTGTAAGACAGAAAGTAAAAGGTTTAAAATAAAAGACATAAGGCTAACTGACATTTTTCTGCTTATTTTTCTCTTGTAAACAACATATTCACCTTAGGAAGTTATGTTTAGTATCTTTATAGCTAAGGGAAATATAATATATATGATAATTTAGATGGTACTACAAACATAATAAGATTTATTTAAATAATATTTTTCTCTGAGTGGGTGGTGCAAGGTGGAAAAAATAAAATGCACCCCTTGAGCTTCACTGTAAAACATCCCATAAATTAATTAAATATGAGTAGTCAAAAATTCCAGTGTTAAACTGACTTTGGCAGTATTTCTTTAAATACAACATCCTGAATAAAAGCTTTAGGATGGTAGCTTTCAGATGGTCTCAGAGAAACGTAAAGTTAAAGGACAGAAACCACTAAAAGTACATTTTGCTTTACAGATGACTGGAGTGTGTTTCTTTTGGAAAGCTTGAGGCGAGTCCGTCCTTCTCATACTTTGCTATTCCCATAATGTCATCAATTTAGTTCTAGTGTAAAGGCTACTCTCCACTGCACATTGTACAATCTGTGCTATGATTGTGGAAGATGTTATATCACCTAATATATCTGATTAGAAGTACCGTTTTGAAGGCAAAGACACATGAAGAAACGCTAAAAACATCTTCTGTTAGCATGTAGCAACCTTCATCTGCCTTAGTGTTTTCAAACTGAGCACAATTAAATGCTTCATTTTCTTATTTTTAAAATCTTAGTTAACATGATGGTTTGTATCCATTACTAAAGATGGTCAATGACTTAAAGACATGTTTATTTTTGCTCTCTGTCAAATAACTTCGCATTTTTAATATACTAAAATAATATATTTATAAGTACTTTTTCATTGTGTTTATTAATTCAGAATTTTTTTAATCTCTGTGTATGTAATAGATAACACACATAATTTTATATAAGCAACCTTAGAACCACAGTTTGTAAAATAAGTATTTGATTTCAATGTCCATATTCTCATTCATAAACTGATATTTTCCTTAATCTTCTCTGCATACACTTCAATATAGTAGCACATGGCTTAAGAAATATGATAAGCAATAACATCTGTTGGTATGTCTTAGAAGCAGTCTTTATACCCTATCATTAGTTTATATGCTTTTTCTCCACATAAGTGTATTATTAGAGCACTGAAAGGCTTGCTTTTGCCATCTTCAACCAAAGTTTTCCCCTTGACATAGCAAAATGCTTTAAAAAGTTGTTAGGAGGTAACACATGCACATATCCACAAAAATATGTGAAGCAGTGAGACTGTTAATCTATCAATTGTTTTGCATTCGGATTTATAATGTGTATGAATATTAAAAGATCAAACTGTGTACCTTAAACTCATATATTTTTTTTTAATTTGGCAATTATACTTTACTAAAGCTGAAAAGAGGCATCATTAAACTAACAGTGGGCTTTCTGTATGTGTTATGGTGTATAAGATTATGACTGCAGAAATAAGATCTCCAGCTGGCCAGGCAGTGGACTGTCTTTGGTTTTCTGTCCACCTCTTTCTCCACACCTCTCAGCCACACTTGCTCTAGCAGACACCAGCCCTTATTCGCATCTGTCCCCTTTAAGCCTATGACTTCTGTCTGTCTCTTTCATTTCTACTTTCTCTCTCTTTTTTTTTGCATGTTTGCTTTGTTTTTCCTGTGAAATGCCACAAAGATATGCACAGGCCCTCCTCACAGTACCAGGAAAACACGTGATCCACATTAGCACAGAAGTCAGGTGGCTTATTTAAACCATCATTCCTACAAAAGAAAGTTGCAGTATATTTGTACACTAAGATAAAGAAAATGTCAGAAAACACACATATATAAAACACAAATGCAGAAAATCCAATTCTTTACTCATCTGTTTGGCTTAGTATACTCTGTTATGTTTCTTTGTGGGTTTACTAGGCCAAAGAGAATGTATTTCTTTAGTGTATTAAAACTAATTTTTGTCATATTATAATGTTTGAATTTCTGAACAACTGATTATAAGATTCTTTATATAGACAGTCTTATTTTGCTTTGGAAGCTTTGACACCCATATTTGCTCTAACATAGTGGGGTAGCATATTATAAGTTAATAATCTGTTTAACACATTTAGGGAAGTAAGAATTATTCGTTAAAGCTTATCCACTATCATGCTGGAAACAGCACGAAGTTGTGGTAAGTAGAATTATATAATAATAAATTTTATAGTATCATAAAATTATAGACTAAACAAACATCTTCATATAAAAAACAAGTCTCTTTCATCATCATGAACAAAGAATAACAAATGATGATTACACAGTAGTTAACTCAATCTAATAAAATGAATAAATATAAAAGTCAAATTTTCTTTAATTAGAGTTATCTCACAAGTTTAATATGCTCAATTTTAATTTCCTGGTTCTCTAACTCATACCTTATATAGTTTAATTCCAAGAAGAACATATTCTCTATGAACTATGTACGGAACATTCAAACTTTACCTCTTCGGTCCTGATTACAGACTGAATTGTTGGACTTCTTTGTAAATCTAATTCTTTATATATCATCAAGAACTACATTTCTCTACAAAATCATTGTACATTTAATATCCTGTGATCATATAGCAACAGTTTTAAAGTTAAACATGTCCATTTCAAAATTAACCAGTCGACAAGTATGTGTCTCCTTGGTTCTACTACCTTGATCCAAAATTTAAATGTATTTTTGGTTTATTTTCTACAAAATCAATGTGTAAAACCGAAGACTGTGTCTATATGAATTTTATTAAACTGTTAGAGTTGTATGGCATGTCTTAATGTTACTTTTTGCTCAATGTCATTATGCAACAGAAAATCAAATTATAGAAAGTATTAAAATAATGCAGTTCAGAATGAACTGGTGGGATTTTAAGCACTAAAGCCACATTACAAAGTTAAAATACTTTCACATTTTTGTAACATGCACAAAACTGCCTAACGTTAAGCCAGACAAAATCCCACTGGGGAGGAAAAGAGGTAGGAAGGAAGTCTCAACCCCAGCTGAGGAGTTTTCAGTTACTATTGGTAAAGAGAAAGCCAGTTTTCTTCCAGGGAGTGACATGTGGTATGGCAGTCAAACTCAATGTCAAGTCCCACATCTAGAAGCAGTCACCCAACACAAACTTAACTCAATGTGTTTTTAAGATGAGAAAGATACTGGTGTGGGGGATAAGTGGATAGGTAGGCGGTAAGAACCAAGAAGGAGTTGAAGGAAGGAGAATAAATATGATCGAAATTCATAATATGATATTCTCAAAAAACAAACAAAACATTGCCACAATTGCACATTAATAAGTCAAAAATAGTCCATGTTTTCTGTTTCAGTGATTTCAGTGTTGCTGTATGCAAAATACTTGTAATTTACTAGATAATAGAGGTATTATTTGTATCTTAGTTTCCATTGTAAGATATAAAACTATGAGGATATTAGAAGATTATGGATGTGTCAGATAACTATAATAGAATTCAATTTGATTCAAATGATGAATTAAGCATTTATCTTTCACAGAAGCACCACTGCACATAAGAAATAGTTCTGTTTTAAATATCATTTGTGTTCTATGTTGGGAAGAATATAGAATCCTTCCTGTATGCAGCATATAGAGTTATAAATGAGCTATATTTTTTACTTATTTTACTTCCCTAATCAGATAACAGAAGAAGTATAAGCTTACCCTCAAAGCAAACTATCTTTTTCACAATAAATAATAGAGTGATTCACGGCACATTAGTCAAACTCCAAGGCAGGTGTCCATGCTAGACTAACATTATGTATGGTCACCTTCTTATAGTAATCAAAGAAATTTTAAATTGATGAAACTGATATTATTGTGTCAAACCACAGCATATTTAATTTGAAATTAGCGTCACGAACAAATCATAAAAGAGACAACCTGAGCTCTGATAAGAGTATTAGCTTGTTGAATGGCAGTTTTCCACAGGGAGAAAATGTTTTCAAGCTATCTGTTGGCTCTCAAGGAAGAAAGATCTCCCAGTGCTCCTTAGCATGGAGTAGTCTAAGTCTCCACAATATTTTGTTTGGCACCAAGAGTACATGTTTAGGAAACCAAAGATGTTCATGATTATAGTTGCTTGGGATTAGGGAACCAGGCTGAATAAAATCTAAGGCGGATTTTAAATATTGCAGCCCCATTTTTCTGTTTTAGTGAATAATTGGTAACACTAGATTACATGATCTGCAAAGCCCTGGAGTTGCTGTATTTTCATAGGGAAAAGGTCCCTTTCTTTCAGGCTTAATAAGCTTGGGCTCAATCAGCTTTTCTCACATCAGCCCAAGTGTCACATTTGGGCTGGGCGAAGCTTGTTAGCAGTAATTACCAGCAGTAGGTTCTATTATTTGCCAAAGTAATTTTCACTGCTAAGTACCACCAAAACTGCCTCAAGCCTTTATTTTTTTTCCCTTCCTCTTGCCTTCCTTGGCATTCTTTTAAGTTAGTGCATTTTCCCATGATACTGCTCTCTGTAGTGTGGGACAAGGCACAGGCTAGGTGCTGGGTATCAATGCGCTCCTGAGACACGGGGTCAGGCCTAGCGAAAGCCTTTCACAAACAGAGCTTGAACTCTATTACAGATGCAAATCCACTCTGTGAGTGAGGATTGTTTCAGCCACATAATGGGGGCCTCGGAATACCACAGCAGCTCCCTTTCAGCATGGGCCCTTTGTCTGAGTCTTAGCAAATTTCAGCAGCCTGTTTAAACTCCATCTATTGTCCCCTTGGCTTCATTGATTTCTCTGCCTGCCACCATCTTACAATGGGCTGATATGAACATCTTTGTTACTGCTTTTGTACTGTATATCAGAGTAATGTTGCAGCAGATTGAGGCCTAGGAGGAAGAATTAAACCCGCGCTACACAGAGCATGGTGAATTGCAGGATTTACATATCATTTTGAGAATTCAGGGATGGGACTCACTGCTGAATGCTGTTGCGTCTCAAAGGATGCTGTCCAAAGACAGACTGACAGAAAAGGAAGTGATTTAGATAGTTCCTGACAGCTTAATACACAAAATACAGACAAACTGGAGATTCACAGGAACCCAACCCTTTTCACACACGCAGCATATTTGACTCTGAATCTCAGGATGGTTCATGTGATTTTCTAACTTTACTATGTCAGAACTTAAGGGACGATACATGACATGGATGGGTGTCTTGGATTCCATTAGTAGTGATGGACATAAAATCTTCCATTATCTGTGAATTCCATGCTGTTAGGATGGTGTCAGAATCTACAACAGTGGTTCTCAGCCTTCCTAACGATGTGACAATTTCAGTTCCTCATATAGTGGTGACCCCCAAGCATGAAGTTTTTTTGTTGCTACTTCTTTAACTGTAATTTTGCTATTATTGTGAATCTTAATGTGATATCTGATATGCAGGACATCTAATCTGTGACAACCTGGGATTGAGCCCCACAGGTTGAGAACCTCTGGTCTACAGTGATACTTGCTTCTGAAGTATATCATCTTGCAGTTAAAGCAACTGATCCTAATTCAGTATTAATATATAGTTTTTCCAAGATATGTTTAGTTGATCTGTAAATGTTGGAATCATTTTTCTGTCAGTACTGAAAATAATCATAAAGATAATCAAAGAACTTTTTATAGTAGGTTTTTAATGTTCTTTCACGTGAAGAACAATGAATGTGTTGAATCTGAAGAGTTCCAGGGTACTTTCTACCATTATCGATTTCAAGTTGCCAATCAGGTCACTGAACACAGAGTTGGGAAAGAAATGAGCCCAAACTGGTTTCCAAGAGGCATAAAACTGAGACTGATTGATTTCTTTTGTGCAATTTTGCTATGAAGTAGAAGTCATCTCAACAAAAGCATGAACTTAGGTAAAGGATGCTATAGAAATGCATGGACAGCAGACAAAGATGCAGAACACATTGTAATTACAGTAAGCTATCATCTCAGAAATGCCATTTGTATAATTGACATAGTTTGTATGTTAACTATGTTGGTTTTGTTTTCCTTTATTTTTCTAACAGGGTCTCTGGGTTCTATATGGCATATGATTGGCATCAAAATGAAGGGGTATAAGCAAGTATGAATAGGCCCATTCCATAAGTCTCTAAAGAATGGGCAGTTGAAGCAGAAAGGCTTTTTTATTATTATCATTTCTTGCTTAAAAGAGAAGAATTGCTTAATTATATTTAAAGAATATTATTACATCCATTGATATGCACATTGAGATAAGTCTTCACATGGGTGTTTTTTGCAAGGCATTATATGGTTATTTTTTAATATGCTGTCACTTACATTCTAAACATCACTGAATTGAATTGGCTCTGACTCTGACTACACAGGGCAGTTTCACACTTCCTTCCCACTACATCTGCTGTCTTTTCTGCCTCAAATTCTTTTCAGTGACATGTGTAAATTCATAAAGGAGTGCTCACATTTTTTAAAGAAAATCGTACTTTGACATATATTGTACGTTATTTGAGCACACTTTACTGACCAAATAGGAGATGAAATCCAATGTACTATTGAGATTCTGTTGTCAAAGAATGGCAAACTATCTTATCAAATACTGAATAAACTAAAGTTATCTGGCCTTAGAGCATAGACAGCATCTTCCTTTGTCTGTGCTTCTGTAACTTGTATAATGAGTTGTGGCTTTATTTCAGGTTCTTTTTATCCTTGTGTGTTCAATAAACATTCATACCAGTACACTGTCAAAGTACGATTGTCTGAATGAACAGGACAAAGCTCTGAATTTTTCTCAGCAGTGCTCCCAAATTTGTGAATTTTCATATTTAAACATTATTTTCTGTATCTGAAAATGTATTATCATGAGCAAAGTTTAACAGCCATAAATATAATATGTCCACATACACATACATCAGAAATCCTCTCATAACACATCTTAAAAAATAAAAACACAGAATGAAAACACTAAGAATCAATGGTCGCATCTAAATCAAATTCTGCTAATATCAACATGTCATGATGTGAAGCTGCTTGCAAAAGAAAGTGAGAGATCAGTGGTCCTGGGTATATTGGCTCCTCTCCAGGGCATGCAGGCACTTATGCACGTAAAAGACAGAAAAGCACATCAGACCCCCCAGACCTGGAGTTGAGGGTGTTTTAGTGAATCTGGTTTGTTACTCAGGTGCTGGAATTTGATCTCTGGTGCTCACAACTTCTGATGTGAGTGCTCTTGACTACTCAGCTAAGTTCCTCATTTTGTCAATGTTATTTTTTTTACAGAGAAATGGCCGGCTCTCAATGTCTGTAAAAGAAGTTTTTCTAATGTCCTCATTGTAGTGTCTTTAATCATGCCATTAGTCTATGTGTTATTTTTAAAGTCACTGTTAAAAATCTTGTATATATTGTTCAGTTTAAAATATACAAAAGAGAATATTCAAAACATATACATTTTTGTTTAATGCCAATTACTATTTTTTTTTATTTTTCTTGACTTGTAACAAAGTTTATTAAGTGAAGGAAATGCTGTAAAATCCACATGCATAAATTCAGAAATTTCATCTTCTAACAAATTCTGTCCATGCCTAGCTACGGAAAGAACTATGCAAGGTTCTTATAACCAAATTCCAGCAATGTTAGAGGTAGTTTACTTATCTCCTCAATTACTTTTAGAAGTTCCTTTGTATGTCTGTGAGTTACTAGCTATGTACTATCATATGCTATTTACAGTTCATCCACAAAAGAACTCTAAAAATATCTTACACATTAAACAAAAACTATTGCACGTGCTCAGATGTAAAAGCTATCTAGCATTTAACCAGAAACTTATGAGATGATCTAAATAGCTCTGGGCAAGGGGATAAGTTCCTAGATACAACATTGAAAGACTTATCCAGGAAATTAAAAGTAGATGTTAGACTCTATTAAAATTAAAAACTTATGTTGACACAAACTATTGAATAATGGGACCTCCTAAAACTGAGAAGCTTTTGTAAAGCAAAGGACACT
>LOJH01008122.1:30041-45727 GCA_001685095.1 Ellobius talpinus | reverse complement strand
GGAGGCCGAGCCGTCCCAGCCCGAGCTTCAAAACAGCCGGCGACTCACCCCGAGCACAGCCTGCCCCTGCGTCCAGACGCCCGCGCCCGGTGAGTTGGGGGCGCGCCCGGGGACAGCAGTGATGTCGGGGTTCCGGGCTGACAGGAGCGCGGTCCGTCCTCTTTAGGCACCGGGACAGGCCCGGGGATTCGTGGGTGACAGGGAGGGGCCGGGGTGCGGTCTGTGCGGCAGCCCCGCTGCTCTTTCTCCAGACCCCTGGGGCGCAGGCCTCCCTTTTCGGGTCCCCAAGGCCACCTTGCCACCCCTGGGTGGCATCCGTCGCCTTTTGCGCCCAAACGGGCGGGAAAAGTTTGGGGAAGAGTCAGGGCGGCCCCCGGTCCGCCACCTCTGGCCCAATGCTCTGAAAGTCCGGGGTAGCCAGCTCACTTCTCGCCTGTGGTACTCAGCGTCTGAGCCCCAAGTAGGGCTAATCAGGCAGGATCTGCTGCGACCAGGCGAGGTCCATGGGTCCCCGTGGGCCCCGGACCTGGGTTCCTTGGCGCCCCACGGCGGCGAGGGGCAGCTTCCTTGGGTTCTTAACGGTGTCCCAGCCTGGGGGGAAATGCCAAGGATGACGCCCCTGCCTACTCTTACCTACTGTGGCAGATCTGAGTGCTTTAAAGGGAAGGAGGCATGCCACCCATGATTCCCCACAGAATGTACATGTCGGGCTTGGAGAAGGACTGAAGCTTCTAGCCTCAATTCAGGAGGACCACACTCTTAGGAGGCATCTTGAATCCGCAGCTTCAAAGACAAAGTGGTGGGAAGCGGTGGTTGCCAGGGGATGGGAATGGGTGGGACTTGGTAATATTTAACAGGTACTGTTTTGGTTGACAACGATGGAATGTTTCGAGTATAGATAGGTTGCTCAGCATTGCTGGTTCATTTCGGGCCATCGGCTTGTACAATTACAAATGGTTTAAATCATAAATACTAGGTGTATTTTTATCACAATGAAAGGTATGAGAGACACCTCTAGCCTCTGCTTGGTCCTTCTGAAGCAGAGACAAGAAATCCCAAAAACCTGCCCACCTCTCCCTGGAATGTCTCTTTCAAATAAGGGTAGAGGTGCAGGTTACAGGGAGATCCAAGGGAAGAGGATGTGGAAAACCCATGGGGGTGTGCCATGGGCTCCATGTGCCTCCTCCTCCCAGAGAGCCTTTTCCTGTCCCTAGCACAGAATACCCTCCTGTTGAAGCTGGAGAAACCTGGCTGCCCTGGTAGAGTTAGGAATTCAAGATTGTGGGGCCAGAACTTCTCCTTGTCTCTCTGTGTCCTCCCCCATTCCCACCAGGAGATATCTCAGTGGGAGGCTGCAGAAAATGGGGAGAGAACCTTTAAGAGGTGTGGGTCCCCTCCAAGTATGTGGGCAGAAAGATGCCCAGCCCACAGCCTAGGGAGGCACTAGGGGTGGCCAGAAGGTGCTGAACCTGTTTTTCCTCCGAGGGATTTTGGATCCTTACCACCCCCACAGGAACTGAGGAGGCAGGCTGGGAGGCAGAAAGAGTCGGTCACACAGCCCAGAGCCTTCTCGGTCCCTCAAATGCAGAAGCTGAGGCTGGCCTGCAATCTGGGCAAGGGTGTCTGTGTGGGAAGCTGGGGAAGGAGCCAGGAGGGAGGGAGAGAGGAGGGCAAGGCTGGGCAAAACAGCCCTAAGAAGACGTTAGCTTGGGTGGTGCTGCCCCACCTACAGGGGAGGCCCCCTCTCAAGCCGACTCTGCCCCAAGGGAAGATTTAATTGTAAATACACAGCGTATCTATTTAGCAGCCCCCAGACACACATGCGCGCACACGCATACGTAGACACACACATACACACTTAAACATGTGCACACCCTCCTTACAGGTAATGACATCTAGAGTTCTTTCTCTCCCTTTGTCTTATCTTAAGTGCAGGGAGGGCCCATTTGCCAGTGTTTCGCTTATGCGCAGGTACAAACTGACACTCTGTTGCCCATGGTTCCCTGTCCTCTTCCCAGAGCCTCCCTGCTCATCCATGAGGAGCAACGGAAGGCAGTTCTTTGTCACCGTGAGCTAACTCCAAGGGACACTATAGGGAAGGAAGTCTGTCGAGACAGAACTATATAAAAACCTTTCCAGGCTTGGGATTGAGGCTGACCAGAGACTGGAGTGCAGCCACCTCCTGGGGGACAGCTAATTGATATGTACTTGTTGAAATATGTGGCTGGTGCCCTTGTCTGTGGTCAGGTGGGGTCTCTGATGCAGGTTTCAAAGACTGAAGTGGGGCAGGTGCTTAAGCCAGGAGTGACTCAAATGGACCTGGGCATCGAGACCCAAAGGTGGGTTTGGGTCCCCATTCTGGGACTGGGGATCAAAACTCTCAAAGGTCGGCAGAGAGAGGCTGTGCAGGAATGTTTGCTCCTATGTACTAGAAAGAACAGGAATCTGTGCCTGGAAAGGGGTGGGGTACCTGTGAGAGGGTGGGAAGAAGAGGTACCCCTCCTCACTCCATCACTGATGAAGTGGTGTCTTGCTCCCTGCAGGTGCTGCCCTAGGAGCATGTGTTAGATAGGATGTAGACAGGCCTTTGGCAGTCAGGGATTGAACACATCTGACTCTTGTTAGGGCCAGGCCCAGGAGGACTCTAAAAATATCAGAGTCAGGGCTGTCACCCAGCCAGTGATCGCTCGTAACCCGACACCCCCAGTGAGGCTGGTGGCTGTGACAGATGGTGATGACAACACAGGCCTCTGGATTCTCTGTCCCTTGAACTCCTCCAGGCTAGCCAACCTGGGGACAGATGCCGCAAAAGGCGAGTCTCTCTGCATTCGCCGGCGTGGGTAAAAACTGGAGAATTTCGGAACCTAAAGAGTCTAACAAACTCCTTTTTCGAGAGCTAGGCACAAACTGAGAGAGGTGCTATGAGTTGTCCAAGGTTGCACAGCCAGTTGGTGGCAGACTTAGATCACAGGAAGTGGTCAGTGGGACTCCAGCCTCATGGTTGCGGGACTCTTGTAGCATATGTGTGTCTAGTAATCTGGCAGAGGAATGTTAGGCCGAACACTCTCAAGGAGTGGGTCACTTTCCTTAGAGCATCTGGGATCTTTCAGATGCAGCTACCAGGCTCTAGAGAAGCTGGCTCATCTTGGAGCAGGATGTAGGGAGGAGGGAGGCTGGGAAAAAACCAAGTAGATGGTCCTTCCTTTTCCCAGCTGAGGAACTATTGGCTCCATTCCTTAACAAGTAAGTACCTGTCAGATACTGAATGGAGCTCCCAGACTGTCACCCTCCTTGGGCAGCCAGGCTTCTGTTCCATGGGGGCTGAGGGCTCTAGAGGGAAGAGAAGACAACACCATTCTTTTCTGTTTAATTTCCTGAGACAGGGTTTCTCTGTATCCCTAGCTGTTCTGGAACTTATCTGTAGACCAAGCTGGCCTCAAGCTTGGAGATCCACCTGCCTCTGCTTCCCGAGTGCTGGGATTAAAGGCGTGTGCCACCACCACCCACCTTGGCTGCTCCATTCCTGCCAGTCTTGACTGCCACAGTTTTTAGAAGGCTCCTAGGATTTAGGGTTCAGAGCTGAGTGAGGAGTCACCAGTGTGATATTAATGCCCTCAGAAATCAGGGATGCTGGACGCCTGTTACGGCACAGGACGCAGGTGCACTGCAAACTGCTCATAGTCTAAGATGGTTTCCTCCGTAGCGGAGTCCCTCGGGTAACATTTTTCTTCCCTTTAAAAATGTTACTGTGTTTATTTTGTGTGTGTATGCATGTATGTGTTAGCATGTACACATACCATGGCGTACATATGTGGAGGTCAGAGGACAACTTGCAGAATTTGGTTCTCTTCTTCTACCTGGCTCCTGGGGATTGGACTCAGGTTGTCGAGTGTGGCTTGCTCGTAAGTGCCTTTACTCACTGAGCCATCTTGCTGGTCCTCAATTTTCCTTTCTGATATGCTGTCACAAACTCATCTGACCTTGTCTTTCTTGAAAATAAAAGGATTTTTAAACATTTCACTGAGTTAAAAAAATACAGTGTGAGATGATCTCATTAATTTGAATTAATAAAATTTCCTCCAAGTGTTATGCATTTCTGTTAGTGCCCAAGCGAATTCTAAAATTAAAAGTCTATGGCATGATGTAAAAAGAAGAAATATTAATTATCTATTTTCCTTAATTGGCATTTGAAAAAACTTGCAGACAGCATATGAGCCTGTAGTTTCACCAATACTGCTGTGTGGGGTCAAATTTTTATAGCTAATGTTTTTTAAACTCTGAAACATTTTTTTAATTAGAGTAATCAATAAGCACCGGTGATCTCAAGCTTGGTAAAAATCTTAGTGGCAGGGTTACTGCCTTTTAGGAAGGTGTTTTCTAGTGGTAACTGAAGTGGATGCATTTCACACATATTTAATATAACATTTGTATTAATTTTTGAGAATTTAGTAATGCATGCAATGCATTTTTACCATTTCACACTTTAAATAACTAATTTATTATTATTATTATTATTGTGTGTGTGTGTGTGTGTGAAGGCATATATATGTCATCATGTGCCTGTGATAGAGGAAATTTTTTGGGAGTTGGGTCTCTCAACCATAGGCCCTGAGGATCACATTCAGGTGAGGTAGGCTTGTATCACAAGTATTTCTGCCCCTTAGGGAGCCAGCTCACCAGCCCCAATTCACACTTTTTTTCACAAATTTTTATGCTGTTTATTTATATTTTTGGAGACACTTTTGATGAGAGAACCAACCCACACACACCCACGAGCTACCACACACTCTCCCCTTCAGCAGAGTCCCACGCCCAGCTTCAGATAGGAACCACCGACTTGGTGCCCCACACTCTCCTCATCTTCAGTGAGGGTCCCATGACCTTCACTGGTTGTTCTCAGGGTCAGAGGAGGTGATGGTAGATGTCTGAGGAAGTAGCTTAAAACGTTTGGGGTTTGCTTGAAGTGACATGAGGCTGAGGGAGATGGGCTTGCGCACTTCAGTCTTAGCGAATATTGTTAAGCAACTGTCTGCTATGAGCAGCCTGGAGGGGGGTCCCCTCTAGTCAGGGGCGCTGAGTCCAAGTGTACGTGCTGCAGGGCTGCTGGATTCCATTTCAGAGAAACTTGGAGTATGGTGGGCAAGGGTTTTCTTATGTCTATAAGGCTGGACTTGGGCTTGGAAGGCCCTTTAGTCTTCTCCCAGTAGCCACACTTCTGGGGAAGGTGACTGTCTTTCAGTCATTCTGCAGAAGGCTTTACAGCATTAAGAAGAACAAGGTTCGAGCTGTCAGGATGGAATGGGGAAAGGTGAGCTGCCTCTGGCCTGTATCATTGAATATTCTTTTAATTATTGGGATGTAGTGATAGCTCGGTCAAAAAACAGAACAAAACAAAAACAAGACTTGAGTTGGACCCCCCAAGACTCACATTAAAACAAACAAACAAACAAACAAAAATAAAACAAAACTGAGTGTTCTTGCAATCCTAGTACTTGGCAGACAGAATAGTAGACCCTTGGGGCTTCCTGGTAGTCCAGTCTAGAGTACTGCTGAGTCCAGGCTAGTTGGAAGGAAGAGAGGGAGGGAGGGAGAGAGAAGGAGTAAAATGCACTTGAGGTCCTTCAAACATACATGAGCCATTTGCACTTGTACACATATGAACACACATGCAGATTATCAGAAAGTGTATGTGAGGGACAATAAAATGGCTGATTGGGTAGGAGCACTTGCTATGAAAGCCTACCATCCTGAACTGGTGGGAGGAGAAGACCAATCCTGAGTTGACTTCTGACCTACTCATGTATGCTGTGGCGTGCATATACCCACTTCACCACACACACAAACACACATGAAGAACAATAACAAAAGCTATATATCAAAGCATGTATTATTTATATAAAAATAAAAAAACCGCATTACATGCTCCGTGTCCCTATATGAATTGTATTCATTTAAGGAACAATGGCCAGAAGGATGCACCAGATAGATGGATATGATTTCCACTGATGAAAGGGGAGGCCAAGGAACTGGTGTAGCCTGTCGCATCTCTAACATGGAGCGAATGTATGACTTGCGTCTGAACTGCAGCAACAATGAGTGGGTCTTCCCTGCACTGGGGGAGCAGTGGGGTTTTGCAGGTGTGAGGATGGGAGCTTCACAGGGTGTTCATGACTATGGGGCATCAGAAGGACCACAGACAGTCACAGTCATCCAGGAGCAAGATGGTGAGCTGAGGTGTCATCCAGCCTCACGGGCATCTTTGTGGAATGACACATAGTGGATGCCAATGAGTGAAATAAGTTCTGTTCTGGGTGCTGTGAGTAACTGCTAGCACTGGTTTGGAGAAGAAAGACCAACTAGTGTGGTCATGGGTGGTCATCCAAGCAGGTGATAGCATCAGGCCTGGGTATCCAGGGCTTGGCGAAGAGCTCAAGCAAATGGATGAAGACCTGAGTCTCACACCATGCATTAGCTTGACATTACTTAGGGCAGGAGAAAATGGCCCCTACTTAGCAATGTTATCAGTAGTAATGACAGTAATTATCATCGCTGCCTTCAGAGCAGTTTGCTGGCCACGTGTAGTTCCTCCCTACACTCATTTAAAAGTAGAAACTGTTATTATCTCTGCTCTCAGAGATGAATGAGTCTGTTAAGGAATGTGCTCCCATCTCACAGCTTGCAAGTTAGGATCCACTTTCGGAGCTCCTGGGCGCCATTAGACACACGGACCCCCTTCTGTTCTTGCCAAAACTCAACATATGCTTTCTCCTTGAAATAATCCTGGTCGTCTGGGTCCAGAATGTTCTTTTGGTCCAGAAGTACTTATGGGTATCCTGGATATTAAATATGCTTCCTCCAGAATAGGTGGTCTGAATCCTCCAAGGCTCTCCTCTATGACAAGTTGGCTCGAGCCATCTCTTCCCCTGCTCCTTAGTGTGCTCTGTATGTGAAAGTGTGTGGGTTCATGTTGGCGTGTGAACATGAGGCCAGAAGACAGCCTCCACTATTGCTGCTTCTCTTTTTTCCACCTTGGTTTTGAGGCAGAGTCTCTAAATGGATTGGGACCTCCTAAGTAGGCTGGGCTGGATGGCCAGAGAACCCCAGGGACCCACCTGTTTTTGCCTCCCCAACACTGGAATTAGAAGCATGCACCAGTATTCGAAGCTTTTTAAAACAAACAAGCAAAAAAATCATAAATTCGGGGATTGAATTCAAGTCCTCCTGTGCAAGGCATCCACTTTACCAAAGAAGCCATCCCCCAGCCCCTCCTTCATGTATGTCTGTGAATATATTTAATGTCCTTAGACGATGTGCCCTTTTGGTAGGAAAACCTCTTATTACCGTAGAATGTGTCCCAGAGTCCAGCTAGATGGATACGGACCCAAGTGCCTGGGGAGGCGGCTGAGAACAAGGTCCGAGCCCTCCGTGAGCCTGCTAACAATCTCAGCTCGCCAGGACACGCCCTCCACTTTTTCCTGCAGGCCCTATTTCTGAAACCATCCCTGCTTTCTTCACCATGGGCACCATCTTAGCCCAGACCACCGTGGCCTTTCTCACTGATAACCATCCAAATGCTTTGACCATTGTCCCCACAGCCACTCACTCTGGCCCTCAAGTCCATTTTTCACATTCATGCAGAAGGATCAGAGGCCAAGCTAGCTTGGTGGTTCTCACCTACCCTATGCAAAGACTCTTCAATGGTTTCAATTGCTCCTAAAGTAAAGAAAAAAAAGCATCTCAGGCTTTGCATGATCTGGCGCCAAGATCCTTGGCTGGCTGCCCATCAGAACCGCCCAAGGAGTCATGATAAAATGCAGTTCCCAGTCCCCACCTGGAGAGAATGACATCAGCCTCTCAGGAGGGTGGGGTCACTCACAGGTAGTTTTTCAGGTCCCCCAAGTGTGGCTTCCCTCCTGGAACTCATCAACTGTTGTCCTTCTGCCCCAGACCCTCTTCTTGCTCTGGCCACCTGGCCTCATCTACTTCCTCGGACCCTTTCTGGGATGCTGGGATTGAACCCAGCACTCCTCAATGGCAGACAGACACTCTGTCACTGAGCTACATGCCCAGCCCTCGTTCTACTTTTTTAAACAGTTGACACTGGATCTAAATTCCCCAGGCTGGTTTTGAACTGTCAGTCCCCTGCCTCAGCCTCCTGAGCTGAGATTATAAATAAGCTCCAACCTTTAAGGTGTCCCATAGCCTGTGATGTTAGTAATTCAACTGTATATCAGGCCGACCTCAAACTCTAAGGTAGCTGAAGATGGCCTTGAACTTGTCATCTTCCTGTTGTCACCCACAGGGCACTAGCCTTAGCCTTACAGGTCCCTTACTGCCACATCTGGGATATGCTAATGAGGCAAGCACTCAACCACTGAGCCACATCCCCAGATCCTACAGGTCCCTGCAGGCTTTCCAACTCTTTTTGTTTGTCTTGGGTTTTTTGTTTGTTTGTTTGTTTGTTTTTAAGAAAGGGTTTCTCTGTGAAACAGCCCTGGCTGTCCTGGGACTTGCTCTGTAGAGCAGGCTGGCCTCCAACTCTGAGCTCCACCTGCATCTGCCTTGAGTGCTGGGAATAAAGGCGTGTGCAACCACCACCAGCTCCAGCTCTTTTCTTGTTTGTTTTTTTTTTTGCATAACATAATTCTTTGTTGATTATTTGGGAATTTCACATCATGCACCCCAATCCCCCTCACCTTCTAGTCTCTCCATATCCACCTATCACCCCTCCCAAAAGAACCCCACCCCCAATGAATTAAAAACAAACAAAAACACCTCAATCTTCCTTCTTTCCCACCTCTCGAACACCCTCTTCCTTTGTCCTAGTGGCACTGGGAGCTGTGGTGTTTGTCCAGTCGGCCCCTTTCTGCATATCTTGATCCCCTCAAGCATTCTTCGACTGTTGCTTGCTTTCCTCCCCTTCCTCCCCTGCCTCCCCTTTCAGGGCACCGTCCTTATGGCATGCTTCTTCCCTGGGTCAAGGCACCCATTCTTTGGCCCTCACTTTCGGTGGCATTGTTTAGGAGTGGCTAGGGACAGCAGGCACAGGGACCTCGTGTCTGTCTGCTGAGTTCACTGTTTCATTCCCCAATAGCTATCACAGGTTAGGCCCCTCGGGAGGAGACTCAAAAGACAGACTCCTGTCTAAGCTGGGAGAACAGTGAGGACCAAGGGACAGCTTGGAAGATCTAAGAGACTAAGAGATGACAGGCAGGGTCGCGGCTGCTGAAAGCACGGATTGCTTGTGGCTCACTAGGGTTTAATCTATAACTTAACTTTGACAAAGTTATGTAATTTGTTTACTAATATCTCATTGAGAAAGACATAGAGGTTATGGTGCTGGCTTGAAACCAGTTTTAGGGGGTTCAAATCCTTCCTTTCTTATTTTACTTTAACAAAAGTAGGTTCTTCGAATGTGTGGTATGGTGGTGGGCAGCCGTGAAGTCACTCTAGGTTTGTGGAAGTGTGTTCTACGTGAAGAACTTCTCGTTTGGAGGCAAAGGCTTCTCAAATCATGAAAATTATAATTAGGACTGCTGTGAGTGAGATAAAGGATCTTATAGATGAGACTGCCATCCGCCCTCTGGGAAATTGTGCAGTCATACCCTGTCCCAGGTCTACCCTCCACAATTTGCTGGGAGACACCGGAGTGAGGCCCAGGCCCTGGGTCTCAGGGCAGGACAAACAGTGGGTGCTTCTCACCTTCTGGAGCCCCCTGCAGGGTTGGCAAAGGTGGGGCTTCAAGAAGTGCACCATACTTCCTCAGTTCTTGTCACTTCTCACCAAAAAGTCAGTCACCACCAGAAAAATCTCACAGGCTGCCCTGTGGCACTCAGTCTTTGCTGCCCTCAGGGACTGCCACGCAGACATGCTGCTTGCCTGCTGCCACCCATTCTGCGGAGGAGTCTCCATTCACTTAGCTTAGCAGATGCATTCTGCACAGGTTGCTCAGAGGCAGAGCTGGCTGGAGGGAAAAGGAGGAGAAGAAAGCCCAGATAAAGAGCTTGCCTTCCCTGACAGTGTTAATGGTATGGTGTGCAAGCATAAACCAAGCCGAGCCTGGTGGTACCGACTTCTAATTCCAGCTGTTTAGGAGGCTGAGGGAAGAAGGATTGCAAGTTCAAGGCCAGTCTGGGCTACAGAGAAAATTCCTGGCCAGCCTGGGTGATGTAATAAAGCAACAGAAGAGAGCTGTGGATGCAGGCAAGGACTGCTTAGCAAGGGAAGGCCCGGAATTCCACCCTCAGCATTGCACAAAGAAACCTGTTTCCTCTCCCTGAAGGCAGCACTCCTTCCTCGAGTCTCAAGACTGCCTGGAAAGTGAGATTTCTTTATATATATAGTGTGTGGAAATGGAGTCTTTATTTTTGTATGCACATTCAAGCTCAACCTCAGTTCATGATGTGAGCAACTGGGCCTTAGAAATATTACCCCATGAGGGCCAGTGAGATTGCCCAGCGGGTAGAGAGGCTTGCTTGAGCAAGACTGGTGACCTGAGTTCAAGCCCTGGATCCTACATAAACGTGGAAGGAGAGAACTGGTTCCACAGGGTTGTCCTCTGACCTCCACGTGTGTGTGGTGTACACACATATACGATAATTAATGACATAAAAAATTTTAAGTATGGTCAGAGACGACCTGTGGGAGTCAGTTTTCTCCTTCAGTGTACAGCTCCTGGGGATCAAACTCAGTTCTTCAGGCTTGGTGGCGGGGCCCCTACCTGCTGTGCCATCTCTCTGGCTTGGGCCTGGCTTTTCTATAACTCTTATTTGATCACATGTTGGTTGGGTCCAGGCCTTGCTGTCTTCTGAGTCTTTCTCTTTTCCTATGGCTTCTATTGGACAGGTGAGGGTTCAAGGTATAACTGCATAACTGCACACCTTCCGAGTCTGATCTTGGGCTCCCATCGCCAACATCTCTCCATTTTCTTATCTATGACCTATATGCGGTTTCTTATCTTTGAACTCCCAGGAGATTCCAATTTCAACAGTATCTTTGGGGCTTTCATTCTTTGTTTGCCTTTTGTTTTTTCTGGATTTTCATGCCAGACACAGGAGAAGCTCACATACAGTCCTGGCAAGCATCAGGATGGAATAATAATAATAAATCCTGACTTTCAGGCATGATGGCTTAGACCTGTAACCCTAACCTTGGGAGACTGAAACAGAAGGGTTAATCACAAATGTGAGAGCTGAAACCTACCTAGACTATATAATAAGACTGTCTCAAGAAAAAGAGAAAGAAAAGGCCTGTGAACCAACTGTGGTGATGAGAGCCTATAATCTCATCATTTGGGAGGCTGAGGCAGGATTGTGTGTTTAAGGCCAGCTGCCTTAAAATGAAATAAGATAAAATAATATTCTGTCTTAAAATAAAATAAAATGATGATGATGATGAACAAAGGTCCTTGCTTGCTGTGGGTCCAGCCTGTAGTGCTCTAGCGGGAACCCAGCCCCCTTTCTATGCCTCATCTTTGTCCTCAAAGAAACTCAGACCCCTAAGGCCCCATCCTAGCAGAGGCCCGGAACCTCCATTGCTGCTCTAACCTCACGGCTTGTTTGTGGACTGGCCTTGGTGTGTGCTACATCTGTCTGGGGCCCCACGCATTTCCCCTACCCCTCCTGTGCACCTTGGCTGCCATCTGCAAGCACTGGTTGAGGGTGTTTGAATATACCCCATGGCATGTTTCAGCATGTGGGCTTCTTAGGGCAGTACCTTCCTTTACCATGAGGCTCCCTCATGGGAGCACCTCGTGGGAGCACCTCGTGGGAGCACCTCATGGGAGGGGCATGAGTGGAAAGAAGAGTGCTCCTGACAATGTTCAGTGTGTGAAGCCCTGGGGAATGACTTATCAATGACCAGACAGACATGAGTGAGTATCACCCTTAGGGAGCTCCTGGGCCAGAGAGGTAGGACCAGAAGAAGCGAATCAAGGTGAATAAGACAATAGCAATGGATGTTTACTGTTTAGTGATATTAGAGTGGGGGTATGGACACAAGGTCTTACTCCGTAGCTTCGACTAGCCTTGAGCTCACAGAAGCTCTGCTGTAGTAACTTTCCAAATGCTAGGCATGACTGCTGATTAGACACAGGGCTCGAGATTTCAACAAGCCTCTCAGAGGGAAGCCTGAGTTTAAAAAACATGAATTATATCTTGAATTTCCCACTTAATATTTTCAGGCTGTGGTTCCTTGATGGAGTTGTTGTAAGTAGAAGTGGGATTATGGGTAGGGGAGGCTTTACTGTATGTATACTATATGTACATATGGAAAGAGAGAGGTGGAGATTTTATTTAAGGCTCCGGCTCTTAATGCTTAAGTCTGCAGGGTGAGGCAGCAGACGGGAAACCCAGGGAGGAGTCTGCACATCTGCTGGCCTATTTCGAGAGTTCTTTGCTGGCTGATTTTGAGGACTCTTTGCTGGCTAATTTCCTGCTTTCTTGGAGAAGGTCAGCCTTTTGGGCTACTCAGGCCTTCAGCTCATTGGACAAGACCCACACATATCAGGAAAGGCCGTCTGTTTGCTCCAGAGCCCGTGGATTCCAATGTGATGGGTGTCATCCCAGGGACTGTCCCAGTGACAGCAGCCTGACTGACCTGTAACATGTTCTCAGCAGACCTGGTAGCTCAGGTCTGGAATTCTACACTATGGGGTCTGAAGCAAGGGAAGCACTGGCTTGGCTCCAGACTAGCTTGAGTAGCTTCACAAGATCCTATCTGAGAATTGTTTTAAAGGGCGGGTGATGGGGAGAGGAGGTTGAGGGTGTAGCTCAGTGGTAGAGTGCTTGCCCGGCCTGCATAAGGTCAAGTCAGTCCCCAGTACCGCAAAATAACATCAGAAACTGGATCCCCACGGACTACTTAATTTGTTTTGATTACATTTACTTGTTTATATGTGTGTGGATGGGTGCATGTCTGCCAAGGTACATGTGTGAAGGTCAGAGAACAGCTTGGAAGAGTCAGTTTCTTCCTTCCCTTTGTGGGTTCTGAGGATTGAAGTAGAATGGTCAGGCATGAGGCAAGTGTCTTTACCCACTGAGCCATTTGTCACCCCCCAACACCACTTCAATGGCACCATATGCTTAGCATTAAATAAAGCAAATTTTTTCCAATTTCCCTTTGACCCTTTCAAGAGGACATCTTGGCTTTGAGCTAAGACAGAGAACCAGCTGGTCTTGTACCTGGAGCCGTCAACAGTTGACTGTGGCTGAGGCTGACTCTCCAGTGACCTAACACTTCTAAGGCTGCAGGTTTAAAAGTGAGCCAATGACTGCTCATTGGTACCTGCCCTGCAAGAGTGGTGGTGGAAAGGTGGGGAGAACGTTGCTGGTGGGGTGCAGAAGGGGGATTCTGAGGAGTCTATGCAAAACACAGCTCTAGGTCAAAGGGAACGGGAGCCAGCCACAACCCAGGGAACACAGACTTAGGGTTGCCCTGGATGAAATGCTTTCCTATGGAAGTGGTTACGTGAGCTTTCTCTAGTCACAGAAGAAAAGGTCATTTTTCAAATCAAGGCATTTTTCAGATGCACTAGTTAGGGTGATAGGGGCTCATCTCTGCTAGAGGTTTCAGGTGCTGTCTGGAGGCTGTCTTTTGTGGCTGTAAGTGCTAGTGCTTTGTAAGCTTGTGTGTCCCAAAAGGATTTATCTGATGGTCACAGGATGTGAGGTCAAACACAGAGGGTGGCAATCAGTGGTTAATGGAGACCAGAGATAGAGCAAGGCTGTGAGGTCAAGCACAGAGGGTAGCAATCAGTGGTTAATGGGGACCCGAGCTAGAGCAAGGCAATTTGGCTCTGGACCTGCCACATTCCGACTCTACACTCACAATGCCATCATCAGTCAGCCTTGTGGGATTTTACCTCAGGCATGGCCTTGTTCTGGGCACCTTTGCTCGCAAGGGTCCACTCCTTGACTAGTGATGATCACAGGCCCATAGTCCCCGCACTGTGCCAGGCTCTAGTAAAAGCATTTTTATTTACTCCCAGTCCCATGAGGTGAATATACCCCTGTCATCCCTACTATTTTGAACGGGGAAACCAAGACACAGCAGTTATGCAGCTAGATCAATCAAGTGTGCCTGGTTGAAGCCTTTGACTTTCTTTTTTTAAAGACAGGTTAGTAACCCAGGCTAGCATCAAACTTGCTTATAGCCAAGGATGAACTTGAATTCTTGATCCTCCTGCCTCCCTGCCTCCCCTTTCCAAGTATGGGGTTCACAGGCATGTGCCACTATGCCCAGTAGTATGTGTTGTTGAGGATCAAACCCAGGGCTTGTGCATGTTCGGCAAGCATTCTGCCTCCTGAACCACACCCCCAGCCCAGCCTGTGTTCGAACCTCCTTTTGCCAGAGTTACTTCCCACTCCTAGTCTGCTTTCTGGATCCGTCCTCTATTACCTTCCTAGTTAATCGGATGGATCCTTGTTTTCCTGGATGAGTTGCTTGAAAAATCCATCTACAGAAGAGACACAGCTCTTGTCTTATTACGAAAGAGGAAGTGGCCATTAAATGGAGGTCACCTGGGATTTCTTCCAAGTCACTAATTCAAAATGCTCTAGAAAGAAATGACTATTGTTCATGGGTAAACAGAATGGGAGCTCCCTGAATTTGACACCTTCCTCACCCCTACTAGCCTATTCTTAGTCAGCTCCCCCCCCACACTGTGTGCTATAAGCACCCTCTCTTGGGCTGCCTGGTGAATTTACCAAGTACTGTTAATTACAGGGAGCCCCTTGGATGATCACAGCCAGGAGTGAACTCTGTCATTGTCTTGGGCAGGAAGCAGTCACTGGTGGAATAACAGTAATTAGCTGTTCTGCGCAGACTCGCCAACATTCGACAAGTATTGTGTGTGATGTCATCTGGCTGCAACACTGGTCATCCTGGATTGCTGGGCCCCTTCCTCCCTCACAGTCCATACCACTCGTCCAGGCTGGCCTTCACTCAAGGGTTTAGAGTAGCTCCTTGCTAGAACCTGTTAGAATGTGCTAGAGCATGCTCCCTGCTAGGACCTCCCTGCAGGTTCAGCAAGTATTTGCTGAGCAGCCTTGACACCGGGGGAGATGAGAAGTGGTTTCTGTCCTTGAGGAACTAGGACTATAATGAAGCAGTATCATTTCAGGTGTATCAGTCAACTCTTGCTACATACAAACCTTCTGGAATGTAACAGCTTCAACAGAACATGGCTCTGGTTTATGATTCCCCAGGTGGGCCCTTTGGGCTGTGTTCAGTTGGGCAGCTCTGGGGAGGGGCAGTTTTTGAATCTCTGTATTCAAATAGAGGCTGGGTAGTCTTTTCTAGAATAGCCTGTCTGTGAACCAGCCAGTCTGGTCTTGTTCGTGTGGTTTCAGGACAGAGGGCAAGGGGTAGGGACATATGCACCTCTCAAAGCTGTCAGTCAGAACTGGGGCAGCATGCTTTCTGTCACCCTTTGTTGCTATAAGCAAGTCACAAAGTCAGCAAGGTTCAATGGTGGTTAAGATCCCACCTGTCTCACTACTTTTGCATTCCTGACAGAAACAATCTGACGTGGGATTCCTCTCTGTATTCTATGAATATGTTTTATTACCATTGGTTAATAAAGAAGCGACTTTGGCCTATGGCAGGGCAGAATAAAGCCAGGAGGGAAATCTGAACAGAGATATATAGAGAGAATAGGCAGAGTCAGGGAGACACCATGTAGCTGC
>LOJH01008122.1:18994-29999 GCA_001685095.1 Ellobius talpinus | reverse complement strand
GTCAAACAGTGTTGTAATTAATATAGTTTCTGTGTGATTATTTGGGTCTGGGAAACTGAGAAATGAACAAGCTACAACAATCTAAGGGGAGAAAGATCTGGCCCATGATGTCAGAGTGATTTCAACCTGTGGCAATGGGGAGGGCATAGCAGTAGGAGTGTGTAGCAGGGCTTCTCAGTATTAATTGAAGGAACCAGGGGCCAGGCTCTCACCTTTGAAGGCCCACCCTTTGTTACCTACTTCTAGGCAGGCCTACCTTCTAAAGCTCCCACAGCTCAGGGCAGTGAGATTATAGAGTTGTTGAAGCTGCTTACCACCAAGCCTGGTGACCTGATTTGATCCCCAGGTCCCATACAATGGAAAGAGGGAACTGACTCCCAAAAGTTGTCCTCCCACCTCCACACATGCACTGTGGTACATGCAACCGCCCCTACACACACACGCACACACACACACACACACACACACTCATGGAAACACCCCCTCCACCCCCCCACACCTAAACAAACAAACGAATGAATGAACACCCCACAGTTCACCCAAACAATGTCACTAGCTCAGGACCAAGCATTCACAGCATGGGCTTGTCAGAGCCATTTTAATTAAATCAATAGTGCTACTTTTTCATGGGGGCAGAGTCATTTCATCATCCTACTGCCATTCTGGGAGTGCTGGGGTTCCAGGAGTGTCACCCAGTATAGTGATGCAGTGCTGTAGTTAAACCCAGGGCTCTGTACATGCTCAGAAACATTCCATCAGCCAAGCTGCAGCCCCAGCACACTTCCAGTTTTCTGAAATGCAATGCATTTATCTAATTATTCTTTATCAATAAAAACTCTCTCATTTCTATAAGCTCTGCCCTACTACTTCCTGTTTCTCATCTGTTCTCAGTCCTCCAAAACCTCTATGATTAATTTTGGTCAACTAGCTTTGCCCTCTGATTCAAAACAAACATTATTGTCAGTCTTGGGAGCATCAGGATGCAATAAAAATATCATATAACATTTCTTCCTTTTTGTCTAAATAAAATCGGAAAGTGTTAACTCAGACTTAGAAAAACTATATACAATAAGAACAATTATCAGGTAAGCATTAGATTCACAATGTCCAGTCCATTTGCATTTGGCAAATTCAGAGAAAATACTCCATTATCTATCCTATCTTGGTGAGTCCAAAGTTTTGTGCTTAATTCACTTTCGATCCTAACTTGTATTGCCAACCCCAAACTATTTTTTTAGACCTCAAACATTTTCTTAGATAAACAATTTATTTCTCTCAACTTTATTCACATTATACCTCTTTTGTGAGTTTCTTTCTGAAATTGGTAAGAAGGAAAAGTATAACTATCTAGTCTTCAATCTCCATCAGAGACCCAAGAAAAATAAAATATTATTTGAGTAAACAGGAAGTGAAGAGCAAACAACTTCCAGGACTATAGAAATGACAGAAACAGCTGGCTGCTGGACAATCACCCAAGGTTGCTCTGTAACATTCCTCTTAAACCTACAGGCCTGAGATATCTGACAGGATTTTCTTTGAAGCAGGAATCTTGAAGGACTGTCCTACCTTGTCTTGGCAAAACAAGTCACTTTCTTTTGTGCCCTGCTTGTCCAATTTGGGCAGTATACTGTCAGTAGTTGAGGCAAGGGCAGTTTCTTGCCCAGTGGCTAGCTTTTGCCACAAAGAAAGAAAACTCCATATGGAGTTTCTTCAATACCCATTATCTCATCTGAAGTAGATTGGTGCTGCCAGGAGCAGATGTGTCTCATTGTAATGAAAAGCTTTATGCAATTAAAACATCTTAAATGCCACATTTTGTAGATCTCTGAAGTGTTTGAAAATCACCTGTCTATCTAAAATATATCTCTGTTTGACCTTAAAACAAAGCTAACATGACTACAAATTTGATTGTAAAAGGTGACTAACTACTAACATACATTTCTTTATTATCCTAAATAGTTTGTAATAATAACTTTCAAGGACTAGAAATTTATATTACATTGTTGAATGAGATGCAGAGGTACAATACCTTAAACAAGAGTAGAAACATATGAACAGTGTGTTCTAACAAAAATAACCTTAAATTTGTATCAATATACAAAAATCCATACCAATATTTAAAATATTTAAGACTAGTAGTTGCTTTTTTGGTTTAAAAGTTGATTCAATAATCTACCCTTTTATCCTGTCATTTCTATATATTTGCAGAGCAAGATCCCTGAATCTAATCTCCTTTACTCAGCTTTTTTTCCTGACCATTACCAATAACAAACTTGTAACCAACCCCCTAAATGATGACATATGTCCATAGCCCACTGAATGACCAAAAACCACCCACTCCACCTCTTGGAAATGTGGTCGTGTGTTCTCTAGTTTGCTGGGGGTGATGGCATTTCTAGGGGATCCTGAGAAAACTGAGATAATGGTCAAGTCCTGGGAGAGTTAGCTGTATCATTTGTTGCCAGTCTGTGGAATGGGAAAGTGCAGGGCTTATCTGAAGTCCTGGCTGGAGTAGTCTGTGAGGCTGGATCATCTTAACTAGCCACCTTGAGATTATCCTGAGCAGTTTATAGTCCAAAGCTGATCTTTGGGTGGTAGTTGTCATCTTAGTGGCTTTACCACAATCCAGGTGGAATTGTTGTGGGGCCCCATCATCCTTTTGGAGACTTCAAAGGTTGCTGTTAGGAATGGTCATGGTTCACTGTAGAAAATTTGAACATTTTAAATGTCATATGGAGCATATCTCAGAGAGGTTGAAGGACCACAATTTGCAAAGTACATCTGGAGTACACAAACTTAATTCCTAGTTACCTGATATTCAAGCTTAAAATCATGAACAGGAAGCTAGATTAAACTTTTTCTAGAATTAGTACTCTATGTGACCAGAAATACCACAACAGAAAGTTTAAATATATATGCATATTATTGTAAATTTTGAGATAATATTTATGCCTTAAGAAAAGGTTTAATGAGTTGAAATAAAACCAAAGATCATGATATGATTATGATATATAGAGTGGTCCCTTAATTTTGGTTTTTTTCTGTACCATACCAGGTAACTCTTCTGACATGAGACAGAGATTTTTGATTTTCCTTTAATAACCATGATTGGGTTTAGAGAAGGAGAGAGCCACACACCAACTCCAAAGCCAACTTTAATTTTAATTGAACTGGAATTACAAAAAGACCATTTGCCTTCTTTAGGTATACATATATCTGTAGAGAACAGCAGAAACAAGCATTTGGGAAGATTTATGAAATCTTACCCTGTTGGAAATGTGCTATACCATTAGGCCAATTTATTCTTTTCTCGGGACATTTTCTCTGAATGGTTCATCCTTTTTCTTCAAGTGTCTCATTTGTCCAGTCATTTTTCAGATTCCTTAGATGACTGCCTTCATTCTCCTGGAAGGACAAAAACAAAAATCTAATCTTTATCCATTTTGATGATATCCATAGCTTTTCTTCTCCTCTGGAAACAAAATCAAAACCTCTTCCCCAACATAACACATATCCTGGGTTCCCTTCTGAGGTCAACACATCTTTAAAGTATACAGGCTGATTGAACTCAGCAGTTTTTTATTATCCAACGTCTCTCTGCAGCTGCTGTTCTTTTTCATTAACATTTAAAAATTTAAAGTTAATATAGCATTGTGCAATCTATCTCTGGGGGTCTTTATTAACCCTTTTATTGTTTATTTTTTATTAAGCATATCTTTTAAAGTACAATTAAATCTTTCTATAACTGCTTGCTCTGTAGGATTGTGTGGTATATCTATAATGTGCTTTATGTTGTAATATGCAGAAAACTGTTTTATTTTACTAGAGACATATGCTGGAGCATTGTCAGTCTTAATTTGTATAGGTATCCCCATGATGGCTGTAACTTCTAATAAATGTGTAATTACAGAATCAGCCTTTCAGAATGCAAAGCAGTTGCCCATTGAAATCCTGAATATGTATCTATAGTGTGCTGTGCATAATATAATTTTCCAAACTCTGCAAAATGAAGTACACCCATTTGCCAAATTTCATTTCTTTGAGTACCCTTTGGGTTGCTTCCTGAAGGTAGTGGAGTTTGGTTATACAAAAAATAGTAGGACATTTCCTTGGCTTGTTGATAGGTGATGAAAAAATATTTCTTCAAACTCTTCCTATTTCTTTTGAAATTCTGGTGTTTCTTTTGAAATTCTAAGGCTTCTAGCATATTTCCTACAAATAGCTGATCAATTTCATCATTACCTTGTGCTAGAGGGCCTGATAGACCCATATGGTATCTTTGATATGTGTTATATACACGGATGATTTCTATTTCTGGTTATTCTTGTAATTAAATAAATAACAAATTTAATTCTGAATCATTTGGAATAAATTCAGGAGTTTCAATATATAAAACATATCTTTCTGCATATTGAGAGTCAGTAACTATAGTGGGAGGTTCTGCAAAATCCAATAATACCATGAGAACAGCATATAAATCTGACTTTTAAACTGAGTAATAAGGGCTTTGAGCCACTTTATTTAAGTTTCCCGATTTATAACCTACCTTTCCTATTTGTTTGCATCAATATAGAATGTTAGGGCTTCAGAAACCGGCATTCTGTGTACAATGTGAGGAAGGATCCATTTAGTTCTCTTTATAAACTGCAGTCTTTTGTTTTGGGGATATTTGTTGCTAATCTCTCCCCCAAAAAATTGCTGCAAGGTCTTTGCCAATGTTCATTTTCTGTCTATAATGAGGAAATTTGGCATTAGTAAAAGATACCACAATTTCTGCTGAGTCTATTCCTGCTAATTGACAAAGTCTTAATTTTCCTTTCAGGATCAATTCAGAAACATTTTCTACATAGGCCTTAAATTTTTTACTCTGTTTATGTGGTAAAAATATCCATTCTAAAATATTATCATCTCTCTGCATTAGAATTTCAGTAGGAGATTATGTAGAAGGTGAAATAACCAGAATACAGTCCAGTTTCTGGATCCAGATGATCCACATGTATATTCTGTAATTTCTTTTCTACCCAGAGTCAAGTCTCTCTCAACCTCAGCTGATAATTTTCTTGGACTATTTAAGTCCTTATCACCTTGTAAGGTTTGAAATGAATTACTTAGTTCTTGAGTTGCCAATTCAGTTGTGGGATGTACCCAGTCAGTATCCCCCAGGATTTTTGAAAATCATGAAGAGTTCATTCATAATTGAGCTCTCTGGGTTTGTGCTTTCTGTGGTTGAAATTTTTGTAACCCTATCTTATATCCTCAACATGGCAATAATTGTCTTTACTTCAAAAATTTTCTCTAAGGTATCTGAATCTGAATCAGCCAGTAAGTTATCATCCATATAATGGTAAATTATAGGTTAAGGAAACTGATTGCAAATTATTTCCAATGGTTGTTGTATAAAATATTGACATGAGGTAGGGCTGTTTAACATCTCTTGTGGGAGAATTTTCCACTGATACCTTTTAACAGGTTGGGAATTATTATAAGTGATAATAAAATTTGTCTGTGAAGACAATTTTTTTCTCTATTCTGTTCTTGTAAAGAAATAGTAAAAAAGAAGTCTTTTGAATCAATCACTGTAATAGACCATTTTCTAGGTAATAGAGAAGGCAAGGGAATTCCAGGCTGTAAAGAGTCCATTGGCTGAATCACCTTATTAATAGCTCTTAGATTTGTTGCCATTCTTCATTTTCCACGTTTCTTTTTAATGACAAATATAGGAGAATTCCAAGGACTGGTTGATTCCCCAATATGTTGAGCATTTAGCTGCTCCTGTGCAAATTGTCCTAATGTCTGTAATTTTTCTGATTTAAAAGGCCACTGTTTCACCTAGACAGGTTTTTCAATTAACCATTTTAAAGGTATGGTTGTTGATACCTTTGATAAATCAGGAGCTGTTGTGCTGTGTTTGTGTACAACCTGAATGGTTGGTGACTGTTCTTGATAATACATTTTAATACTTTTCTCAAAAACATACATTAGTTTATTTCATAGTTATTTTATATATGGTTTGTTTCTGAGATTGGAGGAATGTTAATCTGGGCATTCCATTGCTTTAAAATTAATGGCCCCATAAATTCATTACTATGTTAGCCACATATGGCTTTAATTTTCCTCTCTGTCTTTCTAGCCCTATACACTCAACCAATCTTGTACTTTGTTTTACCTGTACTTTGTTTTACCTGAGATAAAGTTCCAATCCCTAGAAGCTGAACATTTACCTCCTGAGAGGGCAATTTGGATCCCAAGATTTTGTTTCAATTATTGTTATATCTTCCCCTATGTCTACTAAGCTCTCAATTTCCTTGCCATTGGTTTGTGTTTTTAACTTTAGTCTTTGATCATTTATAGAAGTTTGTCAAAATACTTGTTTTATTGTCTCTCCTCAAAATTTTGTTTTATCAAATGAAGTTGTTCTGTCATCCAGAGAAGTATGGTTTTTCACAATAGGCATTATGTCTTTTAATTGCTCTTTGGAGGAGTTTCCCCAATGCTGACAGAGAAATATGAATCAAATTTGACACAGGGACCTGCAAGAGGAACCCTAAGGTGTTTCCCAGTATCAAAGGGTGACCTTGCCTGTGTCATGCTGATCTGCATTCATTAGTCCAATGTTGACCTTAGCCACACCTTCTGTATATTCCAGAAGGCTAGGGCTTTTATTTGGACTATCTCTAGAAAAAAACGTTGTTCCTAGGCATGCCTTGCCTACAATCACTTTTCAGATAACCTGGTTTATCTGAATTATCACAATTAAAACATCTAACTTTTTGTTATTTCTTAAAATTTTTAGAAATCAGTTCTCCTATCCAAGTATTATCATAATCATGAGATCCAATATCAGCTATATTTCTAATCCATTTTTCTATTGGTGCTGATCTTGCCTTTAAAGCCCTAATCACACCTTTACTTTCTGAATTAGCATTTTCAAAAGCCGAGGATTCAATTAATATTTGTCTGACTTCTGGATCTGATATCATACTATTTACAGCTGAAGTAAATTTTTGTAAAAAAAAAATCGGTGAAGGCTTCTTTGGGCCTTGTATAACTTCAGTAAACAATTCAGTCCTTTTTCCAGATTCTTCAATCCTGTACCAAGCATTCAAAGCTGCTGTATGGCATAGGACCAAGGTGTGATCATCAAATCTAAACTGGGCCTCACTAAGAAGCCTTTCTTGGAAAATTTCCATAGCTCTAGCCCTACTGTGCTGTTCTCTGACCCTAGCTTCCTCTCTCTACCATGTTTTCCATTGTAACTGAGGACTAGCTTCCAATATTGCTGTAACTAAACCTTTCTGGTCTTGTGAAATAATTCTGTTGTGAGTGGCCCATGAATTTAACATCTGCTTTACAAAAGTTGAATGCATACCAGATGAAATTATTTCTTCCTTAAGTCTTACAAGTAACATTTCCACAGAATCCCAGTTAACTTCTGCATAGCCTTTGGTGGTGGTTTTGAATGGTAATTGAATAAACTAGGTTGGTTTTTCTAATAACCTTGGGCCTCTCCTCTTCGTTTCATAATGCAATGGTGCAGTAGCTTCTGCTCTAAACACCTCTGTCTCTGTGTAAATATTTTTCCTAGTTTCATTAGTATATCTTTCTGAGTATTGTATCTCATTAGTCATTTTTTCATATTTGGCACCAATATCAAGTTTAGGGAACAAAACATGAATTACCAATTTGATAATGATTATAATTGACATTGATTATGTCAATCCCAGCTAAGTTGATTATCCCTTCATTTAATTGTTTCATTTTCAAACCATTCACTGTAGAACCTATAGAGAGGTCTACCTCCCTGCATCATAATATTGTTCCCATTTTTAACGTGAGGAAAAACTTTTTTCTTTTTTTTTAAACTAATGCACCCCCACCCCCACCCACACTTTAAGAATTCTCAGGTGTCTTACAAGATCTGCTGACAACAGTGAAATGCGAGTCTGGCTGTCAGAGAACACAGGTGGTGCACAGCCTGGCTGAGGGGCAGCTGCAGCAGCTCGCATGTAGCAAGGGGGTGAGAGTGTGTAGCAGTCGCAGGAACAATAGAAGTCCAAGTGGCTGTTGAGGCCACTAATCTGGTGTGGTCGAGGAGGGGGTCCAGGAAAAGCTTGCAACCCATGGTGAGAGGGAGTCGGCTGCCTGAAAAGCGGACACCGGAACGTGTGGAAGAGGCATGTGTGGTAGGAAGTCAGGGCATGAGCCTGCAGCGGCAGTCAGTGCCTAACCAGCAGGATTTGGAGCCCAGGCACCTGTGGACATTGGGGCCAGGAACTGGCAGCAGCTGGAGGCTGTTGTAGAGTGGCTGCAACAGGAAAATCCCAGGCTTGCTCAGAGGACTTAGGACGAGGGGGGCGAAAGCCAGCCACACCGGGAGCTCAGGTGGCTGCAAAGCCAGGAGTGAGCATCTCCTTTGTGAGTTTGTGACCCGAGTTGAACATCAGATGATGTGTTTATATAATTTTTCTTTATCAATAAAAACTCAGGAGTCAGATAATGGAATAAGAACCTGAATGATCAGAGAAGCAGTGAAGTGATCCATGATCTCCTTTCCTCCTCCCCTGGTTCCTCTGTCTAAAAGGGCTGTGGTCCTCTCTAAGTCCTGCCCTGCTTCTGCCAGTCTCTCTGTCTGTTCTCAGTCCTCTAAAACCTCTGGTTAATTTTGGTCGGCTAGTAACTAGCTCCGTCCTCTGAGCCAAAGCAAGCTGTACTGCCAGTCTCAGGGGCATCAGAATGAAATCAAAATACCACAGAACAGAAATGTTCACCTTTTCCCTTCATGTACATGAGGGATTCTGGTCCACCACCTTTTGAGATTATAATTTAACTGTAACATTTGTCACTTTCATTTCCCCTCTAAACGCTCCCATATATCCCTCACTGCTCTCCTTCGAATTCACAGCCGTTTTTCTCCAAGGTTATTGTATTCATATATGTATATGCATATATATTCTTAAATATAACCTGTTCATTACATACAATTTTACTTGTATGTATGTTTTAAGGGCTCATCATTCTTGTAATGTTTTAGTCTGGTCAGTGATCTGTGTTGGCTTCACAGACTGACTGTGAAGGTAGGGAGGGTTGTTGGACCCCTTTTCAGCCTCCTGGATTTGGCATTATTCCCCTTTAATGTTTGGCCAAATTCACCAGTGAGGCTGTCTGGGCCCAGAGTTTTCTCCCTGTGGCTGCCTCATGATTCCTCAGACCTATTAAGCTGCTGCCAACAGAAGGCTCACTTCCTGTTGGGTACATGTACCTTGCATGGGTACATCTTGGCATTGTGGGTATTCTATGGTTCTGCCTGGTACTGCTCACTTCGGAGACCACGCTGGACTGTTTTTCTTTCACCTAGGTCTGCCACTACACATGACTGCCAAGTCATTTCTGTATATTTAGACACCCTTGAACTTCCTGGACCCAAATGCTCCTAGGATGCACAGAGCCCCTGGATTCAGGTATCCGTGTCTCTCAGTGGCATGAAGCACAACAGGTGGCTCCACCAGTGCTCATCGTGTGCATAATGGCTCCTTTCAGGGAGGCTGGTACACTGTAGGCAATACACATTGTCTGCTTTTACCGCTGATATCATGGTTATTATGCCACTGGGTTGAAAGACCCACAGGGGTGCCAACAAGCCATTCATTCTCTATGGTTTCTGCACTGGGCATCTGCCAAATTCCAGTGTCCCGCCTGTGGCCATTTCCGGACAGAGCCAAGTTCTGGCCTTTAGCCCAGAGCCCCAGAGTGAAGCCTGAGTGTGAAGCTGGGCTGCCCAGGATCCATGGGCTTCCACTGTCCCCAGTGCATCCCGGAAGCCTCAATATCCCCTTCTGGCGGGTTTCCAAACTCCAAGACAGGAGGCAGAGTTGGTCTCTGTCCTCCTGAAAACAGAGGCCGAAGTTACTTTCGGCTGGATACTGAAGGAGCCTGGGTTCCAGACGTGGGTGGAGGCACCAGTTCCAGGGTGGGTACCAGATTTCCTCGATCAGTGTGGCCCAGCGTCTCCCCAGCTAGGCCAGTTCCCAGGAAGCAGGACTGTGGGTGGAGAGTTCTGACTGGAGGCCTGCCCAGACCTCATCAAGTAGCTCAGGTCTCCTTGCAAGGCCCCACACTTCTGCCTTGCCCTTGGGCCTGTCCTTCTGGGGGTGGTCCTAGCCCAGTCCTTGGGGTCAGGTGTGGTGGGATGGAGCTGGATGGACAGAGCAGTCATCCAAACAGCAGGACCTCCCTGGACTTTTGGTTCCTCTGCAAGGATGTGGCCTGTGCCAAAGCCACTTCCTCTTGCCGAAAGCCAAAGTCCTGGGCTCCTGGCCTGGGTTATGTGAAGGAAGGACAGGAGGGGACCCCAGGCTGCCTTCGTCAGAACCCTGCTAGCAGTATCCCACAATTCTTGGCAAGATGAGCTTGGTGTCTGGGCACGGGAGGGCCACTGAGTCAGCAGCCCTTCTATGCTTGTCTAAGTCCTTGAATATGTGAAAGTGCCCTGGATTCAGGATGGTAAAACCAAGGGTTGGGCCCTCTTCTGAAGCCTCAGTTTGTCATCTGTGAAATGGGGATAATGAGCCCTTGCTCAGCTAGCTTCACAAGGCTTGACACCAACACATGCTGTGTAAACACAGCTCCACCCTTCATCCCAGTGCGTCTGTTTTTCATGTGGGGTGGCCCCTCTGGGCACCCATCTCCTGGAATCTGCTCTAGCTCCTACAGATCTTAGAGTTCTAGCCGCCTACAGTGGTATTTGCTGGTCTTCCCTGAAAAACGCTGTGCGTGGATGGCTCAGCCCCGGGGCAGCAGCAGCTGCTGAGGCTGCCTATGGCAGGGAGCCCAGGAGGATGGAGCCAGGAGAGGAACAGAGAGGATGGGAATGCATTCTGCAAGGGGTGGACTCGTGTCTGGGGCTCTGCAACCAGGCCCTGGGGTGACTTAAAACAAATGTAGAAAGAACATAGGAAGAAACATGGAGAGAGAGAGAGAGAGAGAGAGAGAGAGAGAGAGAGAGAGA
>LOJH01008122.1:4710-15582 GCA_001685095.1 Ellobius talpinus | reverse complement strand
GCACACTCTCTGAGATCTACTTCCTCCAGCTAGGCCCCGCCTCCTAAAGATTCCACATCCCAATGCTATCATATTATGAATCCACTCAGGGATGAATCTACTCCTTTGGCCAGAGCCCTTAAAACCCAGTCACTTCCCAAATGCCTTCCAGCTGGCAGCCAAGCACTTCATGTGCACTCAGACCACAGCAACCAGCATGCCAGACATCCCACGAAGATGGCCAATGCTCGCTCTTAAATCCTATCACTGTCGTGAAAATGAGTGAGGGGCCACTCTAGAGTGAAGAGAGTGAGGGGCAAATGGAGACTATCATCTCAGAGTAGAAAAATTACAAAGATGTGAGTGGGCTATCTGGAGGTTATTATATGGGTGATAAATGAGATGCTGGCATTGTGTCATGGTAGATTTGGTGGTGAGTGCACGCATGTGCATGCATTTGTATATGTGAAAGTGAGATCACATGTGCCATAGTATGCATGTTGAGGTCAGAGGACCTCAACTGTCAGTGCTTGTTTTCCACCCTGTTTGCCATTGGGGCCTCTGTTGCTTTTCCGCTGTGTGAGCCAGGAGCTGGTCCCTGAGCTTCCCCAGGACTCCTCTTGTCTCTGTCTCACATCTCCCAGGAAGAGCATAGATGCTTGTGTTACTTGGTCCAGCTCCTGACTAGGATCTGGAGATTCGAACTCAGGTCCTCACCCTTGCCTGGCAAGCACATTTACACAGAACTAGCTCTTCAGCCCTTGTATTAAATTCTTAATTATGATTATTATACTTTGGCTATGTAAGGAAATATCTTCATTTTTCAGAAATACACAGTAAAGCATTTAGATAAAAAGAAAGTTGGGTTTAAGCAACTTTCAAGTATTTCAGAAACACTCTGTGTGCAGGTGTGCATGCGCACACACTTATTACACACTTATGTATGTATTAGTTCACTAAAAACTAAGATTTCATCACAGCATAAACAAGGCCTAGTCTGCATTGTATTTAAACAGAGATTAAATTTTATTTTTTACAGATTTTAATAATAGAATCAGGTTGCAAATTACTGACATGAAAGGAGCTGTGCATTGATTTGGGGGTGAACTTTTCCAACCCCATTAATGTGACATGTTCACATGATGTTTGGGTTTTGTCAACCAACACAATGGTCACGTTTGTAAAACACTTCAGAGGTTTCATGGACTTTCCCACATGTGACCTTTAACTCTGGAATATTCAAATCATTCCTTTGAATGCTTTTTTCTTTCCACCTCACATGTCACCTGTATCCACTCTCCCTCTTTTGCGTGAAGCAGCCTGGCTTCCACAGGTTCTCACATGCCGAGTGTCTTGCTTTCCCTTGAGCAGGCCTGTCTTTCCTGAGCGTGGCACACGGCTTTCATTTCACTCTGCAGCTGCTGAGATTGTCCTACACCAGTTTTTAAAAATTACCCAGAAATTTCAGGAACATCCAGAGTCTTGTCAATCATACTCTCAGTCCAAGGTGTGAGGCTTCATCATCACCTAGCTCCACTGGCCCACCCTAAGTGCAAGAGATTCTGGGAGCGATCTTCCTGTGGGATCAGCGATGAAAATGAAATCACACCTGTCAGGAGCCAACATTGTTCAAGTGTATATGTAAGCTGAACTCAGTGGCTTATAGCTTTAAACCAGCACTTGGGATTCAGAGGCAGGTGAATTTCCATGAGTTCCAGGCTAGTCTGGTCTGCATAGTGAGACCCTGTCTCAAAAAAAAGTACATGTGTACATGTCTGTTGTGTGCTATGTGTAGACGTTCATGGCACAGCACACATGTGGTGGTCAGGGGACAACTCTGTGGAGTAGTTCTTCCTGGGACTGAACTCAGGTCATCAGACCAGCATTGTTGATGCGGCAGGTACTTGTAGATCCATGTGTCTGGCCCCTGTTGCTCTTGAGACTGTTTCTCATGCAACTCAACCTGGCCTTTGGCCTCTAACTCACTGTGTTGCTTCTTCCATTTCAAAGTGCTGGGATTATAGGCATGTGTCCCCATGCTTATGCAGTGGTGGGGAATCGAACCCAGGCTTCATCCATGCTAAGCAAGCACTCTACAAGTTGAGCTACTGTCTCAGCTCTGAATTTGAGGTTTTAATTGGTCTTCACCCTCCTGTTCCACTTGGATCCAGCGGTGTAGAGCCTCTGGGCTTCAAGGCAGGAAAACAGGAAGAGCTGTCCTAAATTTTCTCAGATCCTGTTAAAAGTTGTTGATGTGAGTTTTGTCTTGTCGTTGACAGGTGTGGACTTTTCTCTGCCATCCTCTGGCTCTTCATCCCTCTCTGGACTTTCCAGCTGCCCTTTGGCCTTCACTGCCCTGTGAACATGTTGGTGATTCTGGCCTTCATTATCGTCTTCCACATCATCTGTGCAGCGCTGCTGTTTATTTCCACCATTAACAATGTGAGTTCCTATCCTTGTCAACCACCCTGAAGTCATGGAGCAGTAAAGACCACAGAGCAGGGTGGAGGACGGCGAGGGTGTGATTGTGATCTGTGGGTGTCCTCTCTGCTAAGGCATCTCCCTAGCCCAGGCCTGGGTGCTCTCATCCTGGGCACGGATGGAACTTTGGGAGCATCCTGTGCTCAGGTTTGGCTGGGGCTAGCCTGGGCTAGCTGATGTGCCGTGTCTTCCAGCAGCCCTGAGGGTAAGTCCCGCTCTCTAGGTTCTCAGCCTCGGCACCATTGTCATTCAGAGCTAGATAATTCTTTTTTTCTACTCAGTGTTTTATTTTATTTTTTAAATTTATTTATTTTATTTTGTGTATTTGGATGTTCTGCCTACATGCCTGTCTATGAACCACCTTTGAGTGTCTGGTGCCCTAAAGAGATCAGAAAAAGGACTTTGGACCCCTGGAAATGGAGTTACAGATGGTTGTGAGCCACCATGTGGGTGCCGGGAATTGAACCTGGCTCCTCTGCAAGAGCAGCAAAGGTCCTTAACCACTGAACCATCTCCCTTGCTACTATTTTGCTTTTAAAATTAGGATACAAAATATTTTTCTAAGGTTTTGCCTCTTTTGCTTTAGACAAGGAGTTAATATCTTAAACACATAAAAAAAACTACAAAACCTACTGGGTAGTGGTGGCACACACCTTTAATCCCAGCCTCGGGGGCAAAGGCAGGTGATCTCTGTGAGTTAGAGGCCAACCTGGTCTACAGAGTGAGTTCCAGGACAGCCAGGGGTACACAGAGAAACACTGTTTCAAAACAAACAAACAAAACAGAAAACAAAAAAAGAAAGAAAGAAAAGAAAAGAACTGTAAAACACTTAAAACCACACACACATTTATACTCACACAAGCAGTCACGTGCACACGCACATGCATGCCACGAGCACACTTACACACACAACCGTTCATAAATGGACCAACAGACTGAAAAAATAAAGAAATATATGTAGCCAGCCAGTCAATATTTTTTTAAAGTGTTCAACATCCTTAGCCATCAGGGTAATGCAAATTAAAGCGCCTATAAGATTCCATCTCACCCCTATCAGAGTGACTATCATCAAGAAAACAAATGACAGCATTCTCTTCAGTGGTGTAGCTGCTGGCAAGTTGCCTGTGTGCCAGCAAATAACCATGACCCATGCTCACACAGGCACCACCAGATAAACTCAATGGGAAAGACACGACAGCGTGATGGGACTTGCTGGAGAAAAGTGGGTTCTGTGCGAGTGGAGGAGGAGGACACAGTGATGGGGGTGAAAGGGCCCCAAACACATTGTATACATGTATGAAATATCAAAGTATTTTTTAAAAACAAACAACAACCCGCTCAAAGGTAAGGAGGTAAGGAGGGAGCATGGCAGGACGTGCGAGGTGCAAGAGAAAGGAGACTATGGGTGTGGCATGGTTAAGGGTGGAGCAGGAGAACGGAAGAAAAACGGGGAGGAGAAACAGAGAACAAAATTACTTTGACAGTGGCAGAGCAACACCTAATGCTGTGTGTCCTGATTATTTTTTTAAAATAAGGTAAAATTTAACTAAAATTAGACTGCCACTCCCAAAAGGTGTATTCTCAAAGGCCTATATCCTACCACAGGGCTGCTTGCACACCCATGATCTCTGCTGCTCTATTCACGGTGGCTAATGGCATGATCACCATGCCAAAGGCCATCTTGCACCTTGCAGTGGTCTAGCAACATCCCTGGCCTTCATCACTAGGTTGTGATTCACTCATAGTCGAAGGGATGTTTTCACCAGATGTTCATAGCTGTCCTGCAGGAAGCAAAATCAGCCTGGATGACCAATCCAGCCACCTCCTCTGTGTCCCCTGCATCTTCTTATTAGTCAGGCACTGTGTTACTAACCAGGCACTGTGTTACTAACCAGGCACTGTGTTACTAACCAGGCACTGTGTTACTAGCCAGGCACTGTGTTACTAACCAGGCACTGTGTTACTAGCCAGGCACCGTGTCACTTGCCCACTTACAGACTCCCCATCAAATTTCCTGAGTGGAACTTTCTAAGCTCTCCACAGGCCCCTGACATGTAACTTGTTCTTTCAAGTCCAGCTGGCAGCTGTATTAGCAAGGGAGTATTTGATAGCCCCTTGTCCCAGGCAGAAGGTGATATTTCTAATGGAGACCTGGTCTTGTCCCCCATGCCTGGCTTCATCTGGTCATTTCAAACTACAGAGACTGTTAAGGGGAAGAAAACTGCTCAGCAGGCCAACCAGTTGGGGATCTATAGGAGTGTGTGTGTGTGAGGTGTGTATCTGATATGTGTGTGCGTGTATTTGTGTTGAGTATATCTATATGATATGTATGTGTGTGTTTATGTGTGGTATATGTATATCTATCTGGTGTGTGTATGTGTGGTGTGTGTATGTCTGGTGTGTGTGGTGTATGTCTACTATGGTGTGTCTCTGTCTGGTGTGTGTGTGTGTATGTGTGTGTGTGCACATGCTGTGCATCTGTCTGGTGTGCGAGCAGTGTGTTTGTGAGGTTTAGATCGGCTGACATGAGCGGAGTGGTCCAACAGCAGCGTTCACACTGGAGAGGTCAAGAGCCCCAGAGCTGCTAAGTCCACAAGGCTGGATGCCTCAGCAGCCCCAGGCTGATGCTGAGGTGTGGAGAAATGGAGAGCAGGTCATCAGCCCGTGATGGACAGCCAAAGACACTGCATTCCCATGGCAGTGAAGGATGGTGGCAGTGACAGACAGCATCACTCATGAAGAAAAGCAATTGCACACACATACCACACACCAGACAGACACATACATACACGAACTGCACTGCCCTTCCTCCAATGTCCTCCCATTGGTTAGATAGCACTGCCCCAATGCGGGGGCGTCTATTTTCTCCCATTACTCTCCCACGTCAGCTCTCTTGGGAAATCCCTCACAGACACCCAGAGGTGTGTTTAGCCTCTAGTCATCCCTTAGTCTAACCAAGTGGACAGCCACATTCCTGAATCCCAAGAGCTGATGTGCACTGTGCACATGGCCGCCAGTGCTGTCTGCATATTTACCTCCTGGTTAATCACAACAGTGGTACCATTAAGTCTTACATTTGTCACTCCAGTGATCTCCTTGACAGTATTCAGCCCTCTTGTGTGCATCATCTTGGACTATCCAGGAGGCAGGGGCTTGCCTCTGATAGCTCCTAGACGGGACTGAACCTTCAGTCAGTTTTGGCCCTTGCCAGAATGTACACTGTAGTAAGAGGTAGAGCGAGGACTTGAACCATCCCAGAGGCTCCTCATTAGGCTCTGCCAGAGGATGTGAACACAGCCTCCTCGAGGGTCTTGCCGAGCTGCTGAGTGGCCCAGGCTGTGGTCACATAGATGTGTTGGTTTGAAGTGTTCCAAGCCTCCAAGGAAAGGGCTTACAGTGTGAAAAAAATGAACTGAAGTTTCTTCTAGAGTGTGTGTGTGTGTGTGTGTATGTGTGCGTGTGCATGTGTGTGTATGTTTCCTGCAGCTAGTCCTTTAGGATACCAGAGATTTCCCAGGCTTAGTGAAAGGGTTAGATGGGCACGGAGGAGGGGTACGGGGGAGGGAGCGCTGGAATGTGCTCCCACACCCAGGTGTTTATATTAGCATGACACTAGGGATGATGGACAGAGGTGTGCCAGCCAGTGAGTCAGCCCGTGTTTGGTATGTACTTGAAATTGTGCTTGCCCTTGAGGCTGGATGTGAAGTGGGAACACGGGGTGTTTGTGGGCCCAGTGGGCGGGAAGGAGGCACCCAGACTCTGAGGGACAGAAAGGAAGAGGCGGGCCATCAAGGGTAAGGGGCAGGAACAGAAGTACAAGACGAAATAAAGACACGGGGGCCAAGGCGGAGTCTCCTCTGCTTATCACAGGATGCCCACCTTTCATTTCATTTTAATTTGTTTATTGTTTGAATGTTAAAAAATTTAAGCATTTCTATTTTTCATTCCTTGCGGGGGGGTGCTGTGGCACATGTGTGGAGGTCAGAGGTCAACTTTCTGGAGTTGATTCTCTCCCTCCACCATGTGGATCCTGGGAATAAATCAGGTCACCGGACTCAGAAGCAAGAGCCTTTCTTCATCTCCAAGCTATCTTGCCAGGCCTTGGATACTTTTCTGAATTGATTTTTAGGGTTAACATACAGAGTAATGGGTTTCCTAGTGGCATCTTCATACAGGTGTGACGTCATCCTTTGTTCTCATTGGCTCCCCTCCCCTCCCGCCCTTCCTTGGCTCTCCAGCTAGTTCCTTCTTCCCCAGTGAGCCCTTCGGCTATCTGGTCATGTGAATTCCATTACCTTCTATTTCCCTCCTTTTTAAAGTCTTCTCCCAGGCTCTGGCCCCAGTCCTAGTCCCATGGCCTATAAGCACACACATAAATATACATACACAGTCGTGAATCTAGTTCTTGATCTAAGAGAAACCATGAGTGTTAGTCTCCCTGAGCCTGGTGTGTTCACCCATTCTCCTGCAAATGTCATGATTTTATTTCAGTTCCATTTTGTACATGTGCCACATTTTCAGTATCCTGACATCCAGCCTGGTTCCATTCCCTAGCGACTGTAGCAGGCTGTCCCCTTGGTGTCATCCTTTCTTTTACACATTGCCCCTGCTGTTCTGGTAGAACTGGTCTCCATTTACTCTGATGGCTGCTAACTCAGTGTTTCCCCCCATGCATCATGGGCCACTTCAGGTCCTTCTGAGGACTTGCAGCCTGGCATCCCAAGGGACTCAGTACAGACCCAGAACTGACCTGAGGCCTCTTGACTGGGAGTGTGCATTTGAATGAAGTCCCCAGGAGACTCGCTGTGCTCTGGCCTCTGAAAAGGGCCCACATTTACTCCTCAAGCCAGCAGCACTCAGGGTCTGCGCCCTTAACCAGCAGCTCCCATTGCTTTTGCAGGCCTGGTGGGTTGGAGAAGACTTCTCAGCCGACATCTGGAGAGTGTGCATCAACAGTACAAACTGCACAGAGATCAATGACCTGAGTGGCAGCGATGAGTTCACAGGTGAGCCGAGCTTTGGTGTCCCCCTAACAGACCCAGGCAGACCCAGGCAGGAGCACCTCAGCAGACCTAGGGCGCTGCGCTTGCTCTCTGTCCCTGTATGTCATGCTGACGTGAGCCCTGAGAAGAGTCCGCTGTGGTGGTAACCAGGGTCAGTCAAGACAGCTTGTGTGCCCAGAGACAGTGGTTTGGGGCCTCTTGTTTGTGTTCCTTGCTCTCCGTGTGGGATTATTTCCATGTTATTGCAGGGATCTGTGTCCTGCCAGCTAAACTTACCCTAAGGCCTGTTTGGTATGGCCCAGGAGCTAAGGATGGTTCTGACATCTTAAGAGTTGTGAAAGGAACAAAATCCCCCCCCCCAAAAAATGAAGAAGAAGAAATGTGACCAGAAGCTTGAATTATGTATTGCCTGACTCTTCGGTGAATAAAAAGAAAATCCTGCCAGCTCAGACTTTTTCCACACGTAAATTTATTTCCATATGTTAATTCATTCTGGTCCTACCATCGGTGGTAAACTGGTGGCATTTGAAAGCAGGAGAAAATGTTAGACTAAAAGCCAGAGACCCTTGGGTGAAGTCTGACCACACTGGCTGCATCAAAGGGCATGGCACACACGTGGACATCAAAGGACAATCCGTGGGAGTCAGTTCTCTCTGCCTTCCAACTCAGGTTGTCTAGCAATGCGAAGGACGCTGTAACCGCTGAGCTCTCTCCAGCCTGGCCCTGGTTCTCTTTGTGTTAAAACAAAAACATAAGCACCCTACATGCAGTTGTAACTGTGCGTCTGAATCCGCAGGACTGGTTCTAAGACACCCTCTGCCCCTCCCCCAGGATCCCAAAGGATGTAAAATGGCACAAATTTACATGCAACCTATGCATGCCCTCCTCTATGCTTTGATTTCTAGATGACTTTTGACATCGGATACAATCGCTGTATGTCATTTCATCTGTGTAGATCTGGTCTGGTACATAGCAAACTCAAATTTTGTTTTCTGGAACTTTCTGGGCTCTCCCCCAATCCACATACCTCAAAAACAGTTGTTTTTGAGTCCAGGAATTCAGAAGCTGTACACATGTAGGGAGGGCTCTTAGCAGGTGCTGCGAGACACTAACCCTGTGAGTGAGCCGGGTCCTGAGGCCTCCAGGAATGCAGAAGCCACAGCAAGGACATACACACACACACACACACACACACACACACACACACACACACACATCCCCACTGAGTTTCTGCTCCCCATGCCTTGCTGAGCTTCGCCTGCACTGACAGCTAGCCGCCAGTGGCACACTTTGCAATCCAATGCCAAAAAAGCCTATGCTAAAAGTATAGAGTCATTTTTCCTCACAAAACCAGTTTCTACATTTGCCTCATCACCAGGCATGAATCACCTGGGACTCTTGCTAAAAATACAGATTCTAGGCACCCACCCCAGAGTAACAGTTCAAACAAGCCGTTCTTGGTGGCTCCGTGGAAAATTTAATAAGTGATGTTCAGAGCCACAAGGTCACCACCTTGGCCCACTTTGAAATTCCCCAGGAGACTCTAGAAGCCCCCAGATGAGTGTTCTCAGTGTCCGGTGTTCCGGTTCTTTTTGTCTCGGTGAAGTTTGGTAATAGATTTTATAACAGAGCTGTCATTAACAAACATGGAAATATACACTTCTTAAGGGCTCCTTGGCTCAATGAATTTTGACAATTTTATATACTCCTTCCTAGCAAGCCACCATTGAAAACTAAGTAGGAAACATTCTTAACACCCCACAAGATCCTTTCTGCCTGTTCCCCTCAGTTCCTACCCAGGTAGCCCTGCCACACACACACCACAGCTTCCTTGCACCTGATCTTGGCCCTGAGTAGTGGAGTCAGGCGATGTGTTTGTGCTGGAGAATAAGAATAAGGAAGCGGAGCCAGGCGTTCTCTACTGGCCCCTGATGTGCATTCAGCTGGGATGCATTAAGTTCCACTGCTGTAAACTCATCGGGCCTCTGCGAGCGGCGTTCCCTCCAGCCATCCTCAGGCAAGCCAGGAAGCTGCAGTTTGAGCTCAGGGCTGTGCTTTTGTTCCTGAGCCGAACAGGTCAAGTTTGACCCAGAGCAGGAAGAAGTCAGAGTAATGAGTTCTGGCTCCATCTCCTGGCCAAGTTGGTATTTTGGTCAAGTGCCTGGCTGGACACTAGAGGGAGTTGGGCGCAAGATTCCACAGCAGCTGGAGCGTTCTGCTGGCAGGTGTATCCAATCTGCTACCTGCAGCCCAATCAATGCTGTAAATTTGCTTAAGACGTGAGCTTTCCCTTGGCTGTGTGGATCTCACTGTGGTTTATAGACGGCAGTATTGTGTTGCCATGTCCAAAGGTTGGACGGACATGCCTGACTGTAGGCAGTCCTGGGACCCCTCTGTGATGCCTCGGTCCTCAGATATGTCTTGGCCTTCTACCCACAGATTACTCCATCATGCAGGCCGTGCAGGCCACCATGATCCTCTCCACCATCCTCTGCAGCCTCTCCTTCCTCATCTTTCTGCTCCAGCTCTTCCGCCTCAAGCAGGGAGAGAGGTTCATCCTGACTGCCATCATTCAGCTGATGTCATGTAAGTGAAACTGGAAGCAGTCTCTACTGCCTGCCACAAAAACAAAAGTCGAGAACCGAATCTTTAAACCATATGTTATTCCAGTAGCTGGCAGTCTTGGGAGCCAGAGCAAAGCGGGCCTTCTGGTCCTTTCCCCGGGCTCCTTCTTGAGGGGTAGTTCTTGTTTCCAAGCCTCCCCTTTCCCTCTTCATCAGCTCTCCTGCAGGCACCAAGGCCAGCAAGTCTTGCATTTCTCCTCAGTAGCTGATTTGGATGACATCTCTAGATTTAAGGTTAACTCAGAACAAGCAGACCATTAGCAGCAGGTACATGCAGATTCCATCCTGCAGAAAGGAGTGCACACATGCTCTTCTTCTGTAACTTGTGGTGTGTCTGTATTGTGCTCCCGTCAAAATGACTGGAGGAGAAAAGTTGGGGAACACCCAGAAGGGAGAAGCGAGACACACGCTTAATATAGAGGAGTTTTGATTTAGTTGGGGGTAAGGGAAGGTGTCCCCGAAGCATGAAGCCTGAGCGTGGGTTTTATGAGCACGACAATCACAGTCTACAGTGTGTTGTCTGGGTACACAGCGGAAGGAGCACTGTGCCAGGTAGAAGCCTCAGATGAAGATCCCGGAACTGTGAGGGCTCAGACCAGGTGGGCTCTCGGAGGCTGGGGAAGGGACTTGAGGTCTGATTCTTTTTTTTTTTAAGATTTATTTATTATGTATAAAGTATTTTCAGTATTCTGTCTGCATATGTGCCTGCAGGCCAGAAGAGGGCACCGGATCTCTTTACAGATGGTTGTGAGCCACCTTGTGGTTGCTGGGAATTGAACTCAGGA
>LOJH01008121.1:10292-30005 GCA_001685095.1 Ellobius talpinus | reverse complement strand
CGTCTCTTTAGGCTCCTTGTAAAATGCATGCACACAGCTGGCTCTTGCCTTCTTTTCTGTGAGCTCTTTGGAGGCAAGAGCTTGATCTTGGGTATCTCTACACCTCAGCACCCAACTCAGTGACCATCCTATGTGTAGATGGAGGAGCCTACTGTTTATTCAGCATGCCCTATCTCCCCCTGCTCCCACACAAAGCCCTCATGAAGGGCTTTTACATTCTGAAGTTGATTGAGGTAAAGATGAGCAAATAGGCACCAATCAAAGATCAATGGGTTCTGTAGTGTATCGTAGGGGTTTGGCTACTGTGTAGGCACATCAAGCAAGTGTGGGAATGGGGTGTCTGGGAGCTGTAGCTTTAAGTGGAATGGTCTTTGTGAAGCCACTAAGGTAATATTCATTCATATTTGAGATGGGGTTTCAGGTCGCTGGCCCAGTTCTCTTGCCTCCTGAGTGTAGTTCAGGAAAGTGATAGGGAGACCAAAACTCTGGGGAGAGTTATTAGATCTAAGAGTTTCCTACCTGCGGAAGGCAAGAATCCCTTCGCTCTCTAAACACACAGTCCAGTGATGCGCTATGCAGCTGAACAGCCTGGACCCCTGGTATGTGTGGGAACCTACAGAATGACTCTTGGTCACCACAGTTCTGCTTCTACCCACAGAGATGAAGAGAGCCTAATGACATTTGAGTCACATGGCAGGAAGCTGTGTGACTGAGGCTAAAGGGCTGGGTTTTAGGAGAACCCCCACTTCAGTTCATGGCCCGTGATGAACAACCATTTGGAAGGAAAGTGTTGCCTAGGTTTTTGCTGATGAAATGGAATAATGCTTTCAGAGTATCCATGGAGCTTTGGTGAGCTCAGGCGAGATGAGGAAAACACTCTGACGCTCATTTGTTCATTCATTCTTATTCATCTCCTCATAAGAGTCCAATCTAAGACCAAACTGAAGGTCCCAATAGCTAAATTTGGCAGGACACACATGCACCCAGAATCTCTGCCTTAGTATCCAGCATATGTGCTTGACATTCCCCTCCTTCATACCTGACACACACATTCCCACTCCACAGTGCTTTCTTATACAAGCAAATCTGCACACCATTTCTAAGATTAATTAACTTACTTTGTTCTTTTACAAAAATTTGGCATGGGTGTTTTTTTTAATATTTATATTCTTTGAGAATTTCATGCAATGTATTTTGATTATATTCACTCTCCTCCCCCAACCTCTCCCAGATCCACCTGCATTTGTTAGAGTTTGCTAGAGGAACAGAGTGATTGGAAATATACACACATATACATACACACATACATACACACATATGTACACACATGCATATACATACACACATACATATGTACACACATACACACATACATACACACATATACACATACATACATAAATACTTGCTTTATTTGACTGGCTTAAAAGCTGTGGTCCAGCTAGTCTAACAATGGCTGTCTCCCAATGAAAAGGGCACGAATTCATCAGCTGTGCAGTCCACAAGGTTCTCTGGTGGTCTTCAGTCTACACTGACTTCCAAAGAAATAGGTCCTAATACCAGCAAAGAAGTCCCTCAGCAGCAGGATAGATGAACTTGCCAGCAAGAGTGAGGGCAAGCAGGCGAAAAGCAAAACCTTCTTTCTTCCATGTCCTTTTATGTATGTAGGATGCCACCAGAAGGTGTAGCCTAGATTTAGGGTGAGTCTTCCCACCCCAGAAAATTTCCAGTCAAGAAAATCCTTCATGGGCATGCCCAGCTGTTTGGGGTATATGTCCCAGATAATTAGTCAAGTTGACGGCCAAGATTAACCGTCACCTTGCCTGCCTGACCTTGTGCCCCCCACGCCCATCAAGTCTAATGTCTGCTGCTCATACTCTCTCAGATGTGAGGTCATCCACTGGGCATGGTCTGACTACCGAGGGCCACACCCTTACAGAAGCTGGCTCACTCCCTTCCAGCAGCTCTCAGTTGTCAGTGGCTTCTCAGGCAGTGGTGCGGCTCGATGCCCACCTCTCACCTCCACACTTGAACTGTCTGACTTGAGCTTCCACTTGTGCATTTTGTCACAACTCTTGTGAGTTCATATACGCAGCTATCCCGCTGTGTGAAAAACCACACAAGCACACAAACACAAAGAAATAGCTCCCATGAAGTCGTCCACCATCTCTGGCTCTTAGACTCTTTCTGCCCACTCTGCCACAATGAGGGGACATGCTACAGAGGTCCCATTTCGGGCTGAACACTCTGCAGTCTCATATTCTGACTAGCTGTGCATCTCTGATTCAGTTGCCCTAGGACATTTTAAGGGATGGTGGTGACTTTTATCATCTTTATTTGAGTTTATTATGGCCCTAGACTTCAGGCCATCTCTCTTCCTCCTGCTTAGCATGACAAGAAGCTCCAGCCAGTCTGGGTCAAATGTTATATATATTGACCTTTCTGTCTCTGCTGTGTCACTGATGGCATCAGTATCAGCTGCCTTTCATGGTGCTCCCTGTGCTAAGAGCCGAGCCTGATACACTACATATGTTTTTATACATTCTGGGAAGATTGTAATGTTAGAATCACTTTATAGCCAGTAAACTAGAGCCTCAGAGACTTACGTTCACAGCTGTCAGCTAGCGAGTGACGAAGCCAGAATGAAAACCATGACTAACTCCAGAGCCCTTGCCCTTGACCACTGCACCACACTGGCTGGAACTGTCCACTACACTGCCCACTGTTCCCTTACAGCTGCTCTATGATGTCACTTCCATGAAGAAGTCCTTCCTCCATCCTCCCTTGCTTCAATGGGTAGCAGACACTAACCAGTCCTGGAAGAGTACCACTGGATGCCGGTGACTTCTAACAAATGTGGCTTCTCTCTCCTCCAGGTTATCAAAAGAAAAATCTAGGTCTTACATAATTTTCATATCCTGAAAAATATCCCCTTCTACAGTGTAAACATTGAATAAATATCTGACAGATATGTGAATGAACAAAGTTATAGCTCCTTTAAAGAAAGCATCATAGAAGCCAGGGGTGGTGGTGCATGTCTTTAATCCTAGTGCTTGGGAGGCAGAGACAGAGGGATCGGAAATTCAGGCCAGCCTCAGCCATACAGTAAGTTCAAGACTAACCTGCACTCTAAGAGACTCTAGTCCCCTCTCAAAGAAAAAAAAAAAGGAAGGGGGCGGGAGAACAGATAACATTGAATGAACGTGCTGGCAGGCACCGTGCTGCGGGATCTATATGGAATAACTTCTTCCGGTCTCACTATACCACGAGATGAACATTATACTCATTTGGCAGCTCAGAAGATGAAGCATCAAGAGGGGAACCTTTCTCATCCGGGGGTGGGGGTCACTGAATATGCCTAAAATGTGCTTTTACTTAACCCCAGTTCTGCTTGGGACCCACATCAGTGCATCCGAGAGTGACCTCACCGATTGTTTCAGAAATGTCTCCCTGCCTGTCCACTTGCTTTTTGGAATTTCTCTGCCCCTCTCCTCGAATCCCCATGCTGCGGCTACATGCTGTCAATCACTGAGCTGCCACGACGTGTTACTAAAGCTGATGCTCCGTCCTCACCCATACTCTCCCCTTAACATTCTTGCCAGCATTAGCGGTGCCAAGGATGAGAGCATGCAGTTCCATCCCAGGTCCTGCAGCGAAATGCTGTTGGCCTTGGCAAAGGGGAAGGAGGCGCACTTCCCGTGGCTCCGCCCACTTGTAGCAGACCAGCTTATGGTACGCCCACCCAGACTTTACCAAGTGTGAGCAGTATTGGCTGGGCGAGCTAACAACGGGCTCACGCGCTTTGTCTTTCCAGGTGGATTCATCAGTTTCAATGGCTCCTGGAGGGTCCAGGGAATCCTAGCCATGTCTCGATCCCTGGGAGATTATCCGCTGAAAAATCTCAATGTGGTCATCCCAGACCCAGATATCTTGACCTTCGACCTGGACAAGCTGCAGCCCGAGTTCATGATCTTGGCATCAGATGGTCTGTGGGATGCTTTCAGCAATGAGGAGGCAGTCCGATTCATCAAGGAACGCTTGGATGAACCCCACTTCGGGGCCAAGAGCATTGTCCTGCAGTCCTTCTACAGAGGCTGCCCTGACAACATCACAGTCATGGTGGTGAAGTTCAGGAATAGTAGCAAAATGGAAGAGCAGTGAGTCCTACAGGCTCTCAGCTGCCCTAGACCAGAGGACTCTCGACATACTGTTCTCTTAATATATGAAAAGGTGTGGAATTTATAATTAGGATCATGTGTCCCAACAAAGAGCCCCTTCCCTGGTGACCTTGAATCCCTACCAAATGGTGAGCAGGGAGTTCCCTGGCTGACACTGTGGAGGGGCTGGAAAGAGTCTGTGTCCCCCAGCTCTTCTTACCTGTGTTTCAAATGCATCTATAGGTAGCCATCGACCCCCAGATACGAGGCAAAAGGAAGACAGGCCATGTATTCCCTTTAATGTGCTTTTTCATGATCTTTTCCATGGTCCTTCAGCTTCCTTGGTGTCCTCTCAGCACCCGTGGGCAGAGCAGGCCTGTAGCTACAAGCACCATGCCAGGGCATCTCCTGACGATGTGGTGGTGGTACCCTCCGCCTAGCAGCTCCCTTGGAAAAGTTTTCCCCTTCTGAGCTTGTCTTTGGTCCTCTGGCAGCCTGTGGAGGAGACTCACAACACTATTTGTTGCCTGCTCTTGGAGACTGAGGGATGCAGAGAGGATGGGGAGTCGGTGGCAGCTTCCTGCACCCCAGACAGCACCCCTTCCCCACCCCTTCCTTACCCCTTCCTTCATTAGTGTAGGAGACTCCGGATACAGTTAACCAGCCCTGTGCCTCGCCCATGGAGCACAGCTTTCCCATTTGCCCACACCTCACAGTGCGTCAAGGGCAGCCGCTGACTTCACCAAGAACACGCAGAAAGGGGTGAAAAGGGGTGACGAGCACATGGCAGCAAAGGGTGACTTTCCATCCCCAGTGAGGAATAAGGCCTGTATGAGTCTCAGCGCCCCCTGTGGAGATGCGCTGCCCGTGTTGGAGAGGCAGGCATGAGCCCGGGGAATCTCCATTCACCCTCACCAGCTTCTGCTTTTCCGCACAGCCTTCCTGAGCCTGTCCCGGTGGCTTTCACGTCTTTCCAACAGTGTTGGGAGAAACAGCAGCCTAGAATCGCCCAAGTGCTGTTCCCAGCCACACCAAATTGGTATTTGGCAGCAAACCACTGAGACATGCTTTCTGGCAAGAGAAAGGCCTTTCATCTTTGGCTGCAAATCTCTGTCCATACCCAGTAGTGTTCCCCAGGCAAACACAAACGAACTGCGATAGCCTGGAGGGAAAATGGCTGGGGGGGGGCTGTGTGCGCTGGCAGCAGAGCTGGCTGGGAATGCAAGCAAGAACCCCAAGAGATGTGCAGCACAGTTATCTGGGGGACTGTATTGCTGCTCTGCCTTTCCTAACACCAAAGCTGTGGGTTTTCCCCGGTCTCTGTGCTTTATAATTGGCAGAACACAGTAGGCTGTCCTTGACTGACTGAGCCAGCCCCAAACAACCACGATTTTCACTGTAGACCCACACCCGGAGCCCGCCTGGTTTTGTTCTTTCTCAGGGTGGGTGTTGTCAGCATGGCCTCTCAAGGCCCACCTATTAGCCATCCCTGCCCCACTGCCCAGCCCTCTGTCCTTCAGCTGCAGAGCTTGCCCAAAGCCCAGAGGACGAAAGGTTACCTTGGACTCCAAGGACTGCAGACTGTCTTGACTCCTCCAGGAACTTGCTTTTCTTTGGCTGCATTGAGAATTAATAATGGTTTCCCAGGGAATTTGCTTACTTTTGTATCCTGTGTTTTCAACATTGGAATTAGGGTCTTAGTTACTGCTTTTCAGAATGTTTTAGTGCAAAATACATTCTCTCATGTTACATGAATGCATTGGCCTATGGCAACATGGACACATGGATGTATATTCTGGGTCAAGGGGGAACAGAGGAAACAGATGTGGGTTCAATCAGTGACGGAGATACGCTTGTTGATTTAGGATGCTCTAGAGTCCCCACAATGCTTCTTCTAAAACTCCAGATTTGACAGTCCATATGGGCAACTTCTTCTTTTGTTTTTGTATTTGCTTAACACAAAAGTGTATAAAACAAGAGGAAAAAAATAATTTGAGAAACATTTTTATTGTAAAGAAAAAATGAAATAATGTTTTGGTGAAGAAGAAGAAAAAATGGAAGATACCAAATTAGTCCACTGGTATTCCTTGAGCACGTGGGCGGTGCTGCCTGCACTAGTTACAAAACCTTCTACTTGAGGCTATGGACAGCTTGTAAATTTTGCTTTGAAGACGTAACTTATTTCTAACTGCAACCAAATAAGAGTGTATATATATATGATATATATATCAAATAGTATATATCATATATATAAATATAAATTTCATATTTCTTTCTTGCCTCTTCCCCTCCCCCATGGCTTGTAGACTTTTTTAAAGATAGAAATGCTAAGCAGGATAGTAGCGGTTTGATGAATAGTTACATATAAACCAGAGTACCCTTGCCTTCCCCGTGTCCTCCTGGAATGCTCCCTTCTGACCTGTGTCCAGCTGTGGGGAGTCTGCGGTTGGTTGTTGGCTGGGCACACTGGCCACCCCCCTCCTCCAGCGGCTCTGGCAGGGTGAATCTAGCTGCAGGAAAAATGGATCTGAGGGAGAACTTGTGAGGCTTCCATAAACAGCACTGCCAAAGCTTGGGGATCATCTCCCAAGGCTGCCCGGACTCCCTGCCCAGCCTGAGTTCGAATTGCCAATTGTCCCCACGGTGCCAAATCTCGGGAGGGTTTTACAGTGTTTTAGAAATAGAGCTGATGCCGGTCCCAGGTCCGCTAACCACTCCGCTGCTGCTTTCCTGGCAATTTGTGCTCTTTGAGTGGGGGAGGGGGAGGGAGGGAGGGCAGGGAAAGGGTTTTTAACAATTCACTGCATTTGCAGTTACCTAATCATACAAATAAACTATACTAACCTAGAACAACCCAAAGCTCGTCCCCAGGATCTGTATTTTTTTTTAATGTGACCAACTTGCCCCAGCCAGTCTGGATCACTGACATACCATGTGACTGTATGTACTCATTCCCAGTGGCCAGTGTTAACTTCTGTTCCTTGCTCTGACCCGGAGGGACTGGCCTCTTGAATCTGGTATGTGTCAAGAACATTGCCAAGAGAAGGTTCCAGCATAGAGCTTCTGCAGGCTAGGTATCTCAGGCATGCTTTGTGGCACACAAGTGTAGCGATTTGGACATTCTGCACAAAGTCAAATGCATGGGGATGCTGGTGTTGCTGTTCTGACCCTCTCTGAAGTGGCTCCAGGGAACGGGCCCCACTGTTGCCTAGAGTATCTGGAAATGCACGAAGTACTCACCAAAGGTGTGAGCTCTCTTTCTTTTGCCAGGTGCACTTTGTCTCTCCTGTGTTTTTGTTGTTTCTCATCATCATCTTCTTCTTGACTTCAGAAATGATTTCCCCTCCTTTGGCCCACTGTTACATAATCTTCCCAGAGTCGTCACCCAGAACTGCCTTGGTCTGTCACAGCAGCATCCCCATTTAGCTCTGGAAAAGACACAGGTCCCATGACACCCCCCTCCCCCGTGGAGGCTGTAAAGTGTAAAATGTGAGCTGCTTCTGGCTAAATCATTTTTATGGAAGCCTTTGGGCTAGCTGGATGCACCTTGCAGGAACAGAGGAGCCTAACACATATTCTAAAGAAGCTTTTCCAAATACTTGGTTTCATTGTCATGGGAGTCAGGGAACTATACTTCATAGTCCAAAATAAACTCATGACTAAGCTAAATGCCATACATGAGAGGAGAAAATGCATACAAAGCCCTAATACAGTGTCTGTGAGCTTCTTGTTTTTCCAGTTAACTGATCCCAGAAAACTCTAGCCCTCCTGACATTTCAGTGGGCTCCTAACTACCACTTTGGGATTAGTGACGGTACAGTGTGTAAGCCAGAAGCACTGAGCCTTCCACCTGCGAGGCTGGCTAAGGACAGAAGCAGGACTGGCCTGCTGGGGTCTAATATGACCACAAGAGTCTCCCATTGACAGCGGGAGCCCAGCAGTCATACCTGAAACTATAGATGCGGCCTCCCTCCTGTGAGTAGGAAGCAGGGGCCTTGCCTGGTGGGGTAGTTCTCAGCTGTGCTACCAAGGCCTTCGGTTGTTCCTCTTCAGCTGTCTTTGCTTTCCAGATTAAGCCAAAATATTTTTCTCTCATCGTTGATAGTATATATATATGTATATATATACATATACATATATACACATATGTGTATGTATACATATATATGTATACACACACATATATATATAGCAGGACAAGTACATACTTGATTTTAATCACTTTTGATAGTTTAACTATTTTTAAATACATAATAGAAATGTCAGCTGTTAATTTTAGCACATATTACTATCTTCCCCCTGTTCACTACAGATTCCGTGAAATAATTTGCAATTCAGAGCTCATGCATCCTGAAAATCATATCCTATCTTTCACATCACATCACACACACACACACACACACACACACACCCTGTCACATCTGGCAATTTATAAGACTTGGCCATATTTCCCTAGCCATTATCCTCAGCCTGGTCAATTTGCTCCAGAAGCTGTGGCAGGTAACCCCAAAACAATGGGTGAAACAGAAACGGTAAATCTGGGGTAAAGTCACTAATTTAAAATTGCATCCAAGATTTTGAGGGAATATACCACTTATACAATATAAAATAGTAAGAACTAAAACTAAAAATAGCATCCCTTAGGCTAGGTTGCAGATTGCAAAGGGCAAGGGCCAGCTGGTACAGTGAGGTCCATGGGTACATTTCGAAATGTTCCCTAATACAAAAGCTTTGGCAAATTCTTAGTAACGCTAGGACTTTGTCCATTATCTGTTTGATTTACCACTGTTAAGCTGCATACTATTAAGCCAGGTGTTATAATCATTTTATACATCTGGTAATAACTACACGTCATGTGTAGAATCTGAGTTAATGTCAGTGAGAAGAGCATGTGCTATTCATTTTGACAAGTCATCAAGGGCATTTTTTGCTGTTCAGAATTATACCAGGAAACCAGCATGAAGCAGAGGAACAGATCATATTTAGGGTGATATTCCCGAAGTCTTAATATTGTTTAACCATAAAATCCTTACACATTTGCCACACTGAAATGAATTTTGAAAGCCTCAAAGACCGGCATCCAGCACAAGCAATATTTAATGGTTCTGGTAGCAGCTTGGGGCTAGCAGGTTTTGAGGAGGGGCAGGAAAATCTACCGGTTCCTCTCAGTGTCTCAGCCCATGAGGAACTTTATCAGCCACACATTCTCACAACACTACAGACAATCCATATGTTGAATGGGAGAGCATGCATCCTTCGGACAATTTAATTAGCTCATTTGTAATTTAAAGTGTATTCAAGAAGAAGCAAAGGGAAAAGCCGTGGTCCAGGAATGGTGGTGGGGCATGGGAGAAGCCGTGGTCCAGGGATGGAGCGGTGGGGCCTGAGTTCAGGGAAACTGAACGTGGCTTATCTCAGCTGTGGCTCTGCAGGTGCCTGTGCATTGCGGCTTTGGATAGTGACGTTGGCTCCTGTACAAAGCATGGTGGAGGCAGGGGGTGCTATTCTTGAAGACATTAACTCATACTTTAAAAAAGAAGTCTGGATTTTCAACAGTGCAAGGTGTGAACAGAGCCCCTGCTCCCTTTTGTCCCAGTGGAATCTGGTAGATATCTCTCACCCAGCACTGCCCTAAGTGTGCCACCATCTTATCTTCTATTACTGTCCAAACCCTGGATGTGGTTTTTCTTAGAACTTTCTCATTTTCAAAGTAATGTCCCTTTTTATACTTAAAAAAAATACTAACAGAGATGAAATAGCTTGAACATGTGGTAATTTTTCAGAATTCAGCTGTCAACAGGGAAAACAGTGACTACCTGGTCGATAACAGGCAGTTTCATGGAAATAAATTGTGGGATAATTTAGCACTCGTCATGCAATACAAAGTTATGCTGCCCTCGCCGTTCCTGACATAGAAATCATGGATTAGACATCTTTATGTTGGGAGGATGATACAGTTTTAAATCTGCCTCAACCTGGGCTAGGGCAAAGAGGGACTCATTAGAACAATACAAAGAATTCTGCCATATGGGGGGAACCTAAACCCTGGAACATTAAACGAGAATATAATACTTGGGCGGTGGTGGAGCGTGTCTTTAATCCCAGTACTCGGGAGGCAGAGGCAGGCGGATCTCTGTAAGGTTGTGGTCAGCCTGGTCAACAGAGTGAGTTCCAGGACAGCCAGGGCTACACAAAGGAACCCTGTCTCGCAGAAGGAAACCAAAACAAGAGTATTGTACTCTCATACTCTCTGTGTATCTTTCATCTGGACCGCTGTATCTTAAGACACACATTCAGGAAGTTGAAAAAAAATGCCACAACTCCATTTCAGAGCTCCTGAATTCTTAGCTCTTACCACGTTCTTTTAAAGCTGTGGCTTTATGAGCGAGACTGGGACTGTCTTGCCAATGTCCTCCCAAAGGGAGAGTGGAAAGTCAGGACGGGGAGTGTTTAGGGACCACGAAGAGGGGGCAGGACTACTCCAAGGGAGGGACAATGGAACCTACATTTGGTTAAAGTCTGATAATCCACATTTCTGGTAACTGACTTTTCCGTGTTACTGTCTGGATGTGTTGAGCGCTGCCCCTCCCCAGGTTCCTTGACTCTTGTTTTACCTCTATTTCTATAGGAACACCTTTTAGACTGTGGGTTGTCTGTCCTAGAAACACTCTGATAATGCATGACTTCACACTTAGCCTGTGCACCGCCTTATCACAGAAGGTGAGAGAATGTGGCTGACCAGTCCTCAGGCCTGAGAAGGACAGTGGTGGGCACAGTCTCAGCTGTGACCTGGTAGAAGCCCCGCTGCCTGCCCTCCAGGGAGTGAGGACAGGGAGGAATGAGAACACTGGGCCATGTGCTTTTTCTAAGTTCTGATCTCAAGAGATTATAAACTGTAATGATCTCATGCCCCAAAAGACAACTGACTATGTAGATGGCGAATTTGTCATCTGGAAAGCTAGCATATGTCAGGAGTACAATTACTTCTTCAAATGCAAACAAATACTAAATGACAGATTTTTAAACAATAATAACATAGATGGTCTATATAATAACATAGCATTACACATTCCAAGTTCTAAACATACGATTTTAAGTTTTATACTTTGAACAAAAATAGTAAAATCTGTATGGGGGAGGAACCAAGAAAGTCAGACTTTTTTTAGCCAAAGAAGTATCACCTTTAGCATTTGCCAACCCTATCTTCCCTAAGCTGTCTGAACCGCTGAGTTACAGTCCTTTGCCTAGGCAAAACAGACTGGTAAGAACCAGCCTCTCACTGCACTCTGGAGTCAGCTGTTGTTTCTAATCACAAGCACTTGCAGAAGAAACCTCACCACCTTCTAATAAGATTAAGACCATAGGTGGGGCCAAGTTTTTAATAAAGGAGCAAGAGAAAGGGGAAGAAGGAAAGACTGTACTAGCTGCGCAGTAGTTTCTGTGAGTGGTACTGCACAGCCCAACAGTTCTGGGACTAGCCTGTGCGGACTGTGGAAATGCTGGCTTTGTATAAGCTGTTCTTTATATCCATTTGACATCATGGAATTCTTCGCATTGGCAGGATTTCCTTTCTGCTTTAAATGTCAGAAGGGGTTGTTTATCAGAAGGCACCAAGATCCTCAATGTATCCGCCATGTTTAAAAACTCCTGACATTATGTTTAATGATGAAGTCACACGTCGGTGTGACAGCCGCACTCCACCAGGCTTTCTGAAGTCAATCCCTAAAACCCATCTGTACATCAAAACCTTGCGGGAGCTACTTAGAGCTTTTCACTTGTACTGTTTATGCTTGTGTCTGAGACACGTGAGGTACAAGGCTGCAGTGGGTTGGGGAGGAGCTCAGAGCCTGTGGCAATGTAGTCACTCAAGATGCATGGCGTGTCACTTGGTCCCTATGATGTGCTGGGTACAGTTGACATTGTAGAGATTGCTGTGCTCATGCAACACTAATTCTATGTTGTATACAAAATGAACAGCTAAAGGAGAGAAGGTAAACACATTAAAGCTATTAAACTGTTTGCGCCTACTATTCTTTTCCTTGGACTAAACTCGTTTTCTGTTCTAATGTCTGTTTGGAAAATACATGGTTTTGAGTTTTGCTGGCTCGGGGTTTTACTGAGATAATAGAAAATCACTTCATGGGAGGAGGCCACCTAAACATAACAGACACAAGCGGGAGGAGCTGCTGGCAGTTGGGATCAGGAGTGAGCCTGGTGATGGTTCAAAATCAGCAAGGTTTTAAATGCATACAACGTAAGTGAGTTCGAGGCCAACCTGGTCTACAAGAGCTAGTTCCAGGACAGGCTCCAAATACAGAGAAACCCTGTCTCAAAAAACAAACAAACAAAAAAGTAGCCTTTGATTGTTTTCCTCTTTTTCATTAAAAACAACATGAGCCAGACACAATATCTCACCCTTGTGATCCTAGCACACAAGTCATTGGGCCAGAAGAAGCATAAATTCAAGGCAAATCAGGTACCTAGCAAGATCTTCTCAATATTAATCACAGATATTAAACAATGGAAACCACCCTCCCTGGGTAGAATTTTTCTAACAGAATGAAAAGTATGACATGATATCTTTGTCACGTGGTTACAATACATGTCAGAGGCTTCCTCGTCCAACTCTGATGGACTTGCTAATCACTGGCTAAGGTGAGCTCGATAGGCAACTAAGAAACTGGGCAAATACACTGGGCAACGGTTTCCCAAAAGCCCAAGGCAGCAATCCTGGGAGGGAGGGAGCTGTCCCGTGAGCATCACAGTTCAGGGCAGCACACTGGAGTCCACTGGAGAGGATGCCATTGCAAACGTGTAGATCAGGGCAAGCAAAGAGATTAGAATCTGCAGAGATGATGGAGGAGGGCTGACAGTTCACGTAAAGATCCCTCACGCGTCCAGCTGAGGGCTTTCCTGCACGGAGCAATAGAAAGCTTAACTGAAGTAGCTGCCATAGAGGTGAGAACAGAAGAGAATACAGGGGTGAAGCATTGCTGAGGACTGCCAGGTTCTGATCACATGAAGCGGAGAACCCTCATTTAAACATTGCTAACACCTGTATGCCATGCTTTAGAAGTAAAGCCCACACTCTGGGCTAAGGCCTACTGCAGACTTACTCCACATGAGCTTAAAGCTAACTGCTGATAAGAGCTACAAGGAAATCAAAATTGGGAAACTGAGCCAACAATTCCCAGGAGCACGGGAAATCTCTTAGGCTTTCATGGACTGGCTTAAGTAACCCTTAAAACTCTCCTCTACAGAAAAGGAAAATAACAAAGAAAAAAACCCCAAGTCCAGCATAGTCAGTGAATGACTCAGCTGCAGCCTCCAACTAAAAACCCAGAAGTCCTCAGAGAAAGAAAACAGTCCAGGGTAGTGTGTGTTTACATTACCCCATTGTTCAAGACAATCGCCTATCAATAAATCACCGCATGTAAAGAAGCAAGAAAATGTAACTGGGAGTCAAGAGAGACAGTAGTCAGTAGCAACCAACTCCTTGTAGCTCACAAGGTGTACTTTGAAGACCTTAGAATGGCTGCAGATGTATTCAGAGTTAAAGGTAACTATGGCCCTAATGAGAAAACAAAGTATATCAGCAGAAAGTTGGAACATTAAAAATTAAAACATTGTAAGCTGCCTGTGGTGGCATACACACCTTTAATCCCAGCACTCAGAAGGCAGAGGCAGGTGAATCTCTTGAGTTCGAGGCCAGCCTGGTCTACAGAGGTCCACACTGGCCAGGGTTACATAGAAGGACCCTGCTTCAAGCAAACAAAATTAAAATGTTGGAATTTAAAACATAATATGCATAGAAATAAATAACTGAGATTAAAAATGTACTTGCTCTGTTTATCAGAACCAAGAAATAAAGGTAGCAGTCGTGAGCATAAGTGAGCGGCACAGTAAGGACACCCTCGTCAAAGCTGCTCCACGGTAAGGGGAAGGTTGTCATGGAAAAAAGAGAGAAAATCAAGACTCCCATGGGGGAATCTGCCATGGCTACCTCTCAGGGACAGAGATAAGGACAGACAGAAGAGGCAGGGAGAGGAGCAGGAACTAGCATGGGGCTCTGCCCTGCTGGGGGTTTGCTTGAGTTCACAGAGAACTCGATGCCCTCTCTGGAGGCTGGAAGGCTGTGAAAGCCAATGAAAACATTAGGGATTTTTCTGGCAAACAGAAACCCACTTTACAAGGTTTCTGAGGAGCGCTGAGTGTTTATGGGGGTCCGTGTCCAGCCTGAGCCGAGCCCAGACTGCCATCTTGGGCGTCCTACCCAGCAGGGCAGAGTCCCATGCTAGTTCCCAGGCTGTTCCACTAAGCAGCCCTCCTCCCTCTGCAACATAACCCCTCATAACTGGCAGGACACTCCCACCATATTTGCTGTCTTCTCTTCTCCCAAAGCCCTGGCAATTGCAGTCTGCTCCTCCCTCTGTCCCCAGAGGTAGCCATGACAGTCTCCCTCAAGATGGCTCCTGATATTTATCTACAATAAAACCCTGCCCCCTAATTATGGAGCTGTTTTGATGGTGGTTTCTTTACTGAGCCACAGCTTCCAATTTCTACCAGTGATTTTGTTTTCCTTCTCTAAGAATGGTGTGTTCTAGATGGGCATTGCCCTTGCACCTGTGCCCTGGTATGAGAAGACACTTGGTGCAGGGTGCTAGGCAATCATTGGCAAGCAACGTGAGCTTAAAGAACACACGGTGGTCTTCATACACTCGGGAGTCTTCTGAGACTTGATAGACTGATGACCCAGGGAGAAGGTCACACCTGTGTGGATACGGGGCCTGGACTGATGACCCAGGGAGATGGTCATAGGCCCATTATAGGGAACCACACAACATAGCAGTTACCACACAGAATTATAAGTCAGCCATCACAGGACCTGACTGCGATCTTTGAGGTTATATTTTCTGAGGAAGGTTTGAACTCTTACTACCAGGTAACTAGTAAGAAAGGAGAGTTACCTGTTCTTTATCAACTCTGAGAGAAAGCCGCTTAATCCCTGGCACCTGTGGACAAGGAATCCTCTTTCCTCCCTTAGTAACAGGCCCAGCAAGGAAACGCCAGCACTGTGAAGGCACAGGAGATTAAAATCAGACTCCACTTCAGACTTTCATCTCAATGGTGAGCTTGTAACAACAGAAGTAGTTTTTCTTGTTTTTGAAAACTCTTTATTCACAAGCTGATCACTAAGCATAAAACACACTGGGTGGGTTAACAATGCAGCGTGGACCTTCTGCCTTCCCTTTCCCACTCAGACACTGCAGTACCATACTCAATACTACCTTAGCCTCTTTGCTTTTAGGAAATACTCTATTACTCCCAAGGTCTGGGGGGGAAAAACAGCACAAACGCAGTGACATCTACAAACACTGACTACATATTTTTACTACATTAAAAAAAAACAGTACGAAATCTTGAATTTTCTTGCTTTAATTCTCCATATTTCTACAATAAAATATCCAACAAAGCTCAGGAGATTACTGTCAGTCAGTAACAAGCTATGATGTCACATTAGCGGGGCTTTCAAAGGTAAACTGCTGAGTGGAGGAAGTAAAACAAAACTCAAACGTGAAAGGGGATTCACTATATAATACTGAAGCCTCCATAACCTTTAAACACTTAGGAACCTCAAATAACATTAAATACTATTTGATAACTCGGAAATACCACATTGTCAAGTATCTTGTGGATGAAAACAATACAAATGAAATTTTCTTCAATATAACTTCAGTAAAGTTTTTACAAGAAATATATGTGTATATATGTATACACACACATATACATATATAAATAATACCACCTAAGCTCCACGCTGAGCTTCATGAGACTAGACTAATAAATACAACTCCGCACGGTTTTGTTGCTGTGGACTGGTCGGTCAGTTTTTCTTTCAGGGAAATCTTAAGAAATAATAATCTATAGACTGAGTCATCCAGACGACGTTTGTTCCTTTGACTGCATTAGCAAAACCCTTTGTTTGCATTGCTCCACTCCTCAATCACCTTTAAGGGGTCCATGTAAAAGTCTGTGAAGTCAAATCACTAGTAAGTTTATGCTGCGGAGCTTCCGTCTGGGCATGCTCTGTGAGTCTCAGTGTAGGAAGCCAGCACTCTGAACCCTGACCCTTCCTAGAGAGCACCCACCCTGCCCTGGACATCTGAAGTGCAGCCTTAATAATGGCATGTGGTGTTCCTCAGCATAACCTGCCAAAACGTGATGATCTCCTTGGAAGAAAAGCCATGGGCAGCAATCACGCGCCTGAGCTGGCAGACATCCAAGTGGATTCTATACAGAAAGAAGAGATTTGTGTCTTCTGGGATATGAATGCCCACTTTTAACAAATTCAAACAGATCCCAACATAAACATCTTCAAACTTGATGGGTTTCACGTGACTCATCATTTTATAGATCCTTGGCACAAGGTCCCTGGACAGAATGTAGCCCAACCCACTACAGTAGGGAGGGAACACCTTGAAAGGGTACTCCTGATATGAAATATGGTTTTTCTGGAAAAATCCTCTATAGGAATAGTTATCAATTAGAGGGTAACCTGTGAAAAACCTCTCTGAGTGGTTTAAGTTTAAAAGATACTTGACTAAATTGCCAGTGTTGATGAAAACATCAGTGTCTGTTTTCATGATATACTTGGCATTGGGGCAAAACTCAATTACCCACCTGAAAGCCATAATGGTTTTCAAGGTCAAGTTATTATATGTGTCTAAAAAATCTTGCCGTATAATATCGCCATAGAGAAGGTGTTCGTCTTCTAGGGACAGTGCTAACACCTTGTCTTCCTTTTCGGCCTGCTGGCCTAATAAGAAAAATGTAAGGACCTCATATCCCCACCAGGACTTCTTTTCACCCCAAGTGACTCTAATCGCTTGTCTGGCTTTCACGTCTGAGGGGCGCGAGGTCACCAGGATGACCAGGAATGGATTCTGTTGAGAGCAGTTCGAATGTTCCCGGAGTGTGAAGCGAAAGTCTTGTCTGTAAATTGGCTCATACTCATAAAAGTACATCCAGTTCACACGCTCAATGACATTGTAGTGGGGAAGGCTGAGGTACCACATCACCAGGAAACTCAGCAGGGACAGCAGCAGGAGGCTCCATTTGAGGGATCTCAGTGACATCCTATTGAGAAGGGTAGTCAAGACAGCCGGGGCCATCCACAGCAGCGGAGAAGTACGGAAGGCACGGGCTCTACCAGACAGAGCAAAGGCTCGGTGAGTGTCCACCTCCTCAACACACGTCAGTTGCTGTCATCTAGTCAAGAGGAGAGAATGGAGAGAGAAAGCTCCCAATCAACAGAAGACAGCCTGACCTCAGCCTGCCTGGCTACATTTAACACATCTATGAACCACCACCCAGGGGTGCATAGCAAGACCCAGGTTAAAACAGACCCAAGAATCATTTTCAAACAATACCTCTCATTCGACACAAATAATTGTAACCCCAGTTATTTGGGAGGATGAGGCAGGAAGATCACAAGTTTGAGGCCAGCCTAGGTGACCTGGAGAGATCCAGACTCAAAAGTAAAAAAGAAAAACGGAAGCTAAAAAAATATTCCACAAAAAAGAACTAGAAATATCTGTCTTTCTGTCCTTGCTCATTTTACTCTATTTATGTTGCTTCAAATGCCAGGATTCTAACATTTTTAGCTGAATAATATTCCATCTTGTAGATTACCACACTGTTTTTATCCACTACCCCACTGCTCGGCTCTGTAACTGATTCTGTATCTTGGCTACTGTGCTGCAATATGTAAGCAGGTCTTGCTTGCCTTTGAATGTATTCTAAGCAGGATTTCTAGACTGTGTCCAAGTCAAGTAACACCACTGCTATCAATTTATCCTAAATACTAATCAGAAAACTGTGTGGGTCCTTTATAATATAGAAAAAATATGATTTAAAAGTCTATCATAGGAAACCTTTGAAGTGAATTTATGGCTACCTCATTCAACAGGATACCTTCACTTATTACTTGCAATTTTGCTTCCCATAATTCCTTCATTCATAACACTGACTGAAATATGGAGCAATATACATGATGTATACTTCTTTTGAAAAGAGAGAGTGACAAACACCTAGAATTCTATGTGCATATATGCAGAGCAAGGATGTGCTCCACCAACCCAACTGTCTCGTTTTGGGGGTTGCTGGGAGCTCACGCTCTTCCTTTGTGTGTCACTGGATTATACATGCATCGCTTTGGATTTTCTGTGTTGCCTCTGTAAATAAAAACAAAGCCAAAACACTGGATTGTGTGCCTGCAGGGCATCACGTTCCACTAAGTGGTGCTGAGCCTGTGTAGAGGTTGGGAGCCTGAGTGCTACCCTGTTCTAGCTTTACCCCAGAAGTGTGACCTTGTACCTTGTACCATTCATGACATTTCTATCTTTTTAAATTTTCTATTATTTTAATATACATCATTTCAATCCAGGGCATGCTCTGAAAAGCCCGTTTGGATGTGCACATATCTCACAGTCTGTGGTTCTGACAGCAGACACTCACCATTACACCTTGCTGAGAGATATAGGTTTTACTGTACCTATTTTATAAGTGGATTTTAGAGTATTCACATGAAATACAAAGAATGTTCTCAAAAAGACTAGGATTCACAGTGATCTACCTGCATCTGCCTCGTCTCTGCCTTCACCTCCAGAGTTCTGGGATTAAAGGCATGTGCCACCAAGCCAGGCTATTAAAGGGTCTCTTTTTACTATGAAGAACACTGAATTTAAGAAGAAATGGATGTAAGAAGCAAAGGTAAAGCAAGAGATTAAAAGATACGAAAGACTTGTAATCACAGCTGAAAGAATGGAAATAGACAACGAAGAACACAAATAATTTTTCCATATAGTGAAGAGGATGAACCTAGAGCACTGGTTCTCAACCTGTGGGGCTTGACCTTTTGGGGGGGTTGAACCTTCACGGGGTCATCTAAGGCCACTGGAAAACAGACATTTACATTATGATTCACAACAGTAGCAAAATATAGCTATGAAGCAGCAACAGAAACAATTTTATGGTTGGGGTCACCACAGTATGAGCCACTGTATTAAAAGGTTGCAGCGTTAGGAAGGCTGAGAACCAAGAGGCTATAGAAAGATGATGGCTAAGTTGATGAAGTGCTTGCCCTGCGAACACAGGAGCCATACACATGAAAGCTGCCTCCTGAGTGACAAAGTGATAGAACACATCCTATTTTTGTCTCTGCCTCCCCAGAGACAGGAGGATGCCTGGGGCCTGGTGACCGGTCAGTAAGCTCCAGATTCAGTGAGAGACAAAGTCCCATAAAGTAAGGTGAAGGGCAATGCTGTAATGCAGAGGTAGATTGCTTGCTGAGCATAATGCACGGCCGTGAGTTCAATCCACAGACCTACCAATAAAAACTAAACAAAATCTCGTGGGGGGGGAATAAAGTGGAAAATGACTGAAGAAGACATCTGATGCCAACCTCTGACCTTCATACACATCCACCCCAGCCCCACACTCCCCCATGCACTCACATCCACCCCAGCCCCACACTCCCCCATGCACTCACATACAC
>LOJH01008121.1:0-10187 GCA_001685095.1 Ellobius talpinus | reverse complement strand
TCACATACACACCAGCCCCACACTCCCCCATGCACTCACATACACCCCAGCCCCACACTCCCCCATGCACTCACATACACCCCAACTCCACACTCCCCCATGCACTCACATACACACCAACTCCACACTCCCCCATGCACTCACATCCACCCCAGCCCCACACTCCCCCCATGCACTCACATACACCCCAACTCTAGACTCCCCCATGCACTCACATACACCCCAGCCCCACACTCCCCCCATGCACTAACAGAAACAAGTAAACATATGTTTACATACACAAAGTGAAACTGAAATACCAGGTAAAAATGAGATGGCTCAGTTGGGAAAATTCTTGCCATACAAGCATGAAGACCCAGGTTTAGATTTTCACCACTCACATAAATGGCAGATACGGTATCACATGTTTGTAACCTCACTGGAGTGGGGGATGGCTTGGTAGAGAGGAGTAGATTCCTTGAGCTTGCTAGCCACCCAGTTTAAGTAAATTGGTGAGCCCCAGGTTCAGTGAGGGAGCCTGTCTCAAAAAATGTGGAGAGAAACTAAGGGAAAGGCCTGACGTTGACTTCTGGTCTCCACACATCTGCACACACACACATACACACACACACATACACACACACACACACACACTCGCCTGTCAGCCTGCTTGCCTGCCTGCAAAAGAACATTGTAAATGAGAAACTCTCCACACTTTGTTCAGTAGGAATAAGGATGAGGATAAACATAGTTTTTGCTAAAACCATTGTATGTAAGAATATATTCTAAACGGGTGAAAGACGGCATAGTGATTCAAAGCATTTGCTGCTTTTGCAGAGGACCCAGGTTTGGGTGCCACCACCACATGGCTCACAACCATTTGTAACTTATGTCCTATTTGGTCTCCTTCTCTGGGGCACACTTTAACACTTGCAAGCAAACATTTATGCACCTAAGATAAAAATGACTAAATAAAATACTTAAAAAATAAATAAAAACTTTAAAGAAACTTAAAAAGAATAGATATATAAAGCTTCAGCATAACCAGTAGAAGAATAAATATGGACATATATCTTCTGAGTTGAATGACGGAAACAGCAAACAAGTCAAGTAAGCCAGCTATTGACAGGAAGACAAAAAGAGAGGAGAAAGCAGAGAAAATGTATGGCAAAGAAAAAACAGAAGCCAGCTGCTATCAATGCAAAGGGACATCAGTATGGGGCAGTAGCTCACCTGAACCACAGGGAGTTTCATGGCTTGGCCCAAATTTCTGCCACATGCTACTTAAAAGGTTCACACCTAAAACAAAACACAAAGTGTTTTAAAACTTAAGAAACAGGAAAGTATGTACCAGGAAAAAGGCAATCAACAAACTAGGACTATAATCCCCAGCTAGCCATTCGCATCATGTTTTCTGAGTCGCACTGAAAAGAAACAAAGAAACATTTGTCACTAACAAAATATCTATATGAAATAATCTCTTTATAGCCATGTGTTTTGTGTGTGCCCCTGTGGTTAAGGTGAGCTACAGCCCCATATTGATGTACATTTGCATTTACAGCATCTGGCTTTTGTGTTTTCTATTTGCCATGCGGATGTGATTGCATGTGCGTTTGGAAGTGTGTGAAGGTCAGAATTAAACAAAAGCACCCCCCAAAACGTAATTAACGATCATAAAGCTACATCACACAAAAAAGTGTCAGTGTGGGGAGCCAGACTGACCCAAGGCTTCCTCAGAGGTCCTGATGAAAGGACAAACGTGACCTTAGTTCTGTGTCCTTGTCCAGTAGCCAGCTAGTCAAAGCTGGTGTCGGGCTCAAGCCAGTCCCTTGAAGGAGTCAAGGCTGCAGCTTCTGGAGACCGGACTCTTCCCTCTGGGCTGTGCTTATCTGTCCTTGGGTAGCTATCGGAGGTGCTGCACGGTCTCTCTGCCGACCCTGTCTAACACAGAACTCTGCTGACCTTGGCCTTTTTCCTCCTGCAGATAGTATATGTAAGAAACTGTGCTTAATAAACCTTCTTGAGCCAGGTGTGTTTGCACCGGCCTTTAATGCCAGCACTTGAGAGGCAGAGGCATGTGGATCTCTGGGTTTGAGGTCAGCTTTGTCTACAAAGCAAGTTCCAGGACATCCAGGGCTACACAGAGACACCCTGTCTTGAAAAAGAAAAAGGAAAAAACTTGTTTGGCGCAAGTCATCAGCTTCTTCCAGACCCCCGGCCCCAGCTATTGCTTTTGTCTTCTTGCTTCTCATTCTATTTCTCATCCCTGCTCCTCCCACTCAACACCCCACTGTTCGGGGTCCTCATTCCAGCTGGTTTGGGACATTACAGTATAGGCAGCAAAGCCTGCAATATCTGTTTATAAATCTAATCCCACAACATCCAGACTCCCAAGTGCTGGGCTGACAAGTGGTGTTGCCACCCAGGGCTTCAAGATTTTCCCTGTATCTAAATGCTATGATCTCAACAGTTTGTACCCACCAAAACCCATGTTGGGGGTTGGTCCCCAATGTCATGGAGTTTAAGAGATAATAAGAGGAAGGGGGCTCCATCATCACAAAGGAAATAATCTAGTTCCTAATGAAATGAGTTAGCCATCTTAAGTCAGCTGTCATAAAGCGGGCCTCTCGGCTTCCCTCAGCCCCCCTTGCACACGTGCTCTCGGACACAGCCCACTTCCTTCCACTTTATGTGAAACAGCATACAGATCCTCTTGGGAAGTCAGACGAATAATCCTTTCCTTAAAATCTGAAAATTACACTCATTTGTTTGTTTTGATTGTACATACACGGTTGGGAACTAGAGATGAACTTCCAGCACTTGGTAGAGAAGTGGATCTTGGGGATGGAGCTCAAGTCATCAAGCTTAGTGACAAACAATTACCCACTGAGCTACCTCCCTGGCCCAGCAATCTTTCTTCATACATAAGTACTGTGTTTACAGCATTTACAACCCTTTCTCTCCCTTCCACTCTTCCCTTGTCCTCTTCACTGCCTCTCAAATTGACCTTTTTCTATTATTTATGTGTGTACACACACACACACAAACACACACACACACGTGTATGTATGTGTATGAATTTATCCTGTTAAGTCCATTTTGGTGTTGCTTATATGTATATGTATTTATGGATAACCACTTATGATTTAGATAGACTATCATTGTCCTTGGAGAAGTCTGATTCTCTGAGCAGAAATTAATTGCCTATAGCTGTTCATATAGGGGCAGGGCCTTGTGAGATTTCCCATATCTGTGCTGGCATGTCAGCTGGTGTTGGCATTATGTAGGTCGTATTTAGGAGGTTATCCTGGGACGCGTGGGAAGAGCTTCCCTGTCGTGTACAGAAGACACTGTCTTCTTTCAGCAGACAATTCTCATCCTCGGCCTCTTACAATCTTTCCTCTTTTCCTCCCGCAGGGCTCTGATCCTTAGGAATAAAGGCTGCATTGGAGATATATCAATAAATATGCAGAGTATGGCAGCAAGTACCTGAAAATCAGTATTTACAAGGTAGAATCAGGAGGATTGAGAGTCTGAAATAATCTCCAGCAACATAGTGAATGTAAGGCCAGCCTGGGATATAGGGTGAAACCCAGTCTAAGAAATTCTCTCCTTGTATTTTCCTTAGGGTTCTATTGCTGTGAAGACACCAGGACCATAGCAGCTCTTCTAAAGAAAACCATTTAGCTGGGTGGCTTACCGTCCAGAGGTTCAGATCATTATTGTTATTGTGGAACATGGTGGTGTTGAGGTAGACATGGTGCTGGAGAAATAGCTGAGAGTTCTACATCTTACCCAGGCAAGGGAAGTGAACTCAGACACTAGGCAGTATCTTGAGCATATATGAGACCTCAAAACCTGTCTTCTCCAACAAGGAAACACCTCCTAATAATGATGCCACTTCTTTTGAGGTAATTTTCTTTCAAACCACCATACCTTGAAAACAAACAAAACAAAACAAACAAAAACAAAACAAAACAAAACAAAAAACTACCACTACCCCAAGGTAAGATATGTCTTTACTTCTGTATAAAACCTGCAGACTTATTTTCTGTCATTATTCTCTAAGTAATACTGAGAAACAGCTATACATTCATATTTTAAAACACTGCATTAGGCTTTTAAATTTGGAGTGTGCACAGACTGCATGCAAATATGACACCATTGTACATAAGGGATTTGAGCGTGAGAGAACCTGAGCCCACAGGAGTCCTAGAACCATCTCCTACACGCCCTGAGGGCCTCGTACTTGTTTTTAAGGCTGTATCAAACATTTACTTAAAAAGAAAAAAACAACAACAAAACCTGATACTAGGTTACATATTGTGCTGGCTAGCTCTATGTCAACTTGACCCAAGCTGGAGTCATCTCAGAGGAAACAATCTCTATTGACAAACTGCCTGCATAAGACTGGGGTGTAGGCAAGCTTGTAGGACATTTTCTTAATTTGTGATTGATGTGGGAGCACCTAGGCCATTGTGGGTGTCACCACCCCTGGCCTGGTGGTCCTTGATGCTCTAAAAAAGCAGGCTGAGCAAGTCATGGAGAGCAAGCCAGTAAGCAGCACTCCTCTGTGGCTTCTGTAATGGCTCCGGTCTCCAGGTTCCTGCTGGGTTTGAGCTCCTGCTTTGGCTTCTCTTGATGAACTGTGATTCAGAATACAAAAGCGAAATAAACAAACCCTTCCCTCCCCAAGCCACTGTTGGCCATGGTGTTTCATCATAGCCATAGTAACCCTAAGAAACACATGCCACTTGGCAATCCTAAAGCACTAAAACACAGGCTACCTTGTTTACCCACAACATGAACTCCAATGCCAACTCCACAAGTGTAATTTGAAAAACATATTTTGAGAAAAGATCTATTTAGGACTGGAGATACAGCTGAGTGGTAGAAAGCCTGCCTAGCCTGTGACTGCTGGACTCAACTTCTAGCAGCACAAGACACACACGCACACACACATATATACACACACACACACACAGTTACACAGAGTCTGACACACACCACCCACCCACCCCCACACACACCTTCTTTAGAAACTCAAAACCTTCACAAATACAATCTATAGAGAGTCTCAATCGCATTATAAATTATTTTATAATCTATAACTGAACATCAACAATGTAGTACATTTCAACAACTTAGTGGGTCACCAACTCTTAATTTGAAAATTATTTCCTTGGTGTGGGGGCAGAAAGCATTTTTTTTCCTGCTTCAAAGGATGATGCATAGTTTACGGGAAACCAATAGCCCTAGCTGATAAGGAAATGGGCTTATTTACAGAAAAACTGAAGTCAGAAATGTCTTTGAAAACACAGAATTGCAAAGCTACCATTTTGCGAAAATAGCAAAGATACCCTGTGTATACTGGTACGAAAAGACTCCCAGACAATATGAAGTAAAGGAATTAGAGGTGGACTAAACAATAGTAACATTTTTTACATTTATTTCTCCTGCACGTGTGTGTGCGCGTGCATACGCTCACGTGTACTCACATACATGTGGAAGTCAGAGGACTACTTGTGGGGTCAGTTCTCTCTGTCTACCATGTAAGTCTAGTGTGTCAGGCTTGGTGGTAAGGGCTCTTATCTGCTGAGCCACCTCACTGACCCTGTCATACTAAGTTTTGTAGTAAAAAATTTAGAATATATTTATATATTTGTGGTGGTTTAAATGAAAATGACCTCATAGGGAGTGTCATTATCAGGAAGGGTGCCCTTGTTAGAGTACATATGGCCCTGTTAGAGGAAGTGTGTTATGTCACTGGGGGCAGGCTTTGAGGTTTCAGATGCTCAAGCCATGCCCAGTCTCTCTCTCTTCCTGCTGACTGCTGATCTGGATGGCGAACTCTCGGCTCCTTCTCCAGCCCCATGTCTGCCTGTGCACTGCCATGCTATGGTGATAATGGACTAAACTAAACTTCCGAACTGTAAGCCAGCTCCAATTAAATGTCTTCCTTTACAAAAGTTGCCAAGGTCATGGTGTCTCTTCACAGCAGTAGAAATCCTAAGACAGTATATATTAGAAAAGTAACAAAAAGAGACATGTGATAGATGGAAAGAAAGGGGTAGATCAGAAGAGGGGTGAAAGCAAGACTTTCTAATGTTACAAGCTGTAAATGTTTTATTAAATCTCTTTTCTTATCCTTTATACATATATTGTTTGTTTGGTTGGTTTTTGGTTTTTTTTGGACAGGGTCTCACTATGTAGCTCTGGCTGTCCTGGAACTTACTATGTAGACCAGGTTGGCTATGAACTCAGAGATGCACCTGCCTCTGCCTCCCAAGTACTGAGATTAAAGGCCTGTGCTACTATTTGTGGCTATAACTATATATTTATCCAATGTACTATGGTCTTACTCACACTGTATTACCCTCTGTTATCCCTCCCACTTCTGTTGAACCCCCTTCTTCCCACCTAGGCCACCTTCTCCTGCTTCTTCCTAACCCGCTGAGTTTATTGAAGGCCACCTTACAAACACGGTAGGGTGTTATTTACTGGGATGTGGGTAACTTAGCCAGTGGCTACACCACTGAAGAAAATAACCCCGCTTCCTTCCCTGCAGTAATATTAACTTCCAAAAGCTCTTCCCGGAAGGGTGGGGCTTCATGAAACTGTCCCCCATCCATGATGGAATGTTCATGCTTGCAAGCACCATGTTCCTTACACCTAACTTTCAGCTCTTACAACCTTCCTGCACTCTTCCATGATGCATGCCAGTGTCTCAATCACCATTCTCACAGAAGGAATGGGCATCTCAGTTACTGAGCCCAAAATGTCCACCCTCTCCCACTTTCTGCTCACGCCCAACTGTGGCTGCATCTAATCCACAGAAAGATGCAGTAATCTTAGAAATGCCTGGGACAAGAAACACCTGGAAGTAATTCAAACAAACCTATACTATGTTTTTTTTTCAATGGAGGGCTTCTCTGAGATGTCAACATGTATTCTCTAAGGATATAATATGCCATGTTTATTACATTATTTAAAAAAGAATCTGTTTTAGCTTTCGGTGTCTCTAGCAGGGAGGACCTTCATAGACATCCCATTAAAAAAGCTTCTATTAATTATTCTGAGTAATAGTTTGAAGCAAATGCAAATCAGTTCAATTCCTTTTATGTAATTCAGTAAAGCTGAGCCTTTATTTTTCCTGGGACACAGCGAGTCCATTCTAGTAGAACACTTACATTAATTTGTCTGTACAAAACACCACCAACAAATGTGCGAACGGGGTCCAAGTTTTCATGATTGAGGGATCCTCTCCCAAAGTAAACAAGAAGGCTCATAACAGCACTCTCTCCAGGCCAACTTAAACCTGTGTACTTTTCTGTCAGTCACAACTGGGAACCTGGCAGATCCTTCTACCCAGCTGTCACTAATGAGGTCAAGGTAAGCAGCTGCCTATACAGACCTGCTAACAACTCGGGGCCCAGCGATGACAGCAACTCCAAGTTCACCAAGGCACCGGTTCACATCATGAGAGCCTCATGACCTGATGTGTTTTACCTTAATGTCAGGACTCAGTCAGCATCAGTGTTTCCCCGGCTCAGCTTTGAGTCCCTGTGACTTTTTGTGGGCCCACCAGTATCAGGGGCCTTGAGTACCAGCCTCAGTACCCCTCCTCACGGGCTCAGAATTGGATGCCTATGGCAGACAAGGATCAGAGGGTAAAAGATTAATTCAAGTACATTACCTCTGCATCTTCTTTATTTTTTTATGTGAGGGAAGAAAGTGAAGTGAAGGGAGCACACGAGAGGAAGAAGGAAAAAAAAGAAGGAAAGGGAAAGAAGAATAAGGAGAAAAAAGGAGAGTAAGGGGAAGAAGTAAAAGTAGCGAAGAGAAGAGTAAGAGTGAGAGTAAGGGCTGATCTCCACAAGCTTTCTAGTTTTCACAGACATAGTTGGAAAATTCCACAGGCAAGGACAATGATATGCACATCAAAAATCACAAAAAGGGGCAGGTAGAACCTGACCAAGCTGTACTCTGGAACAAGTACTAACACTCAGGAAAGAGTGAGCATTCAAGGGGAAGTATCTGACATTCCAAACCATTAGACAAAGTTACTAAACATCACTGAATCCTGAATTCACCCATGGTCCTCATCTAAACTCTTTTGTGATAACCAGCTTTGGGGACACCCAGATTTGTTTGTGAGCAAAGGTGTGGTGTGCTGCCTTCCTGCTCAGTGCCTGTCTTCTATAGGAATGTCTATGTGGTCTGTTAGCAGATAATTTTGAGGGACTGACTCTATGCAAATTTGACTGTTAGAACAAAGAGTGAATGCTATTGCTCCAAGGCCTCATGGTGTGGGGGAGAGGAGCAAGGTCCTTCTGTTGCCTGTGTAGAAGTCACACTGCTGAGGTGTTTTGGAAATGAATCCCCATTTTGAAGGGGAGAATCATGGCTTCACAAGGTTTTTGGAGATATGGCAGTGACTTTTCCAAAAGACAAATGTTCCCACAGCTCTGCAAATCAGATTGCTTCAGGTGGACGTGGACATGGACACTTCCCGTGGATTTGTCAGCTGTGCATTCGCTGGACAGTCTTGCGGGCTCCAGCATCTCCCCTTCTTTTGTTTAGTAAATGCAGTATGTGTATATCTCTCTGGGCAACAAATAATAAATTTACATTAAGTTAATAGCCAATAAATCTATTGATGGCAATCTGAGAACTAGTTTGGCCATCTTGTAGATGAATTGTATATTATTTTAAACTATCTCTCATTTACAGTGAAACAGAAGAATAATATAAAAATCTATAATGACTAATTAAATTTGTAATTAAGACAGTAATAAACCATTTTAGCTATAAGAGGGCAGTACTATCTATCTCAAAACATACAGAGCAAGGTTTTCATAGCAGAACAATTGTCTGAAATTTATAAGGAGATTGTCTGATAACACATACATTACAAGATCATAGGTAGAATCTATACTATTAGTAATAGAACATTTTTAAGGGCAGTCCAGTCCCTGGGCCATAAAAAGGTGATATGGGTGTGGGGTTTTCTCATGTTTGCTTTCTGCTGATAAGGTGCGAAGCTGTAGGTCTTGAAGACTGGAACACTGGAGATCCGTGGAAGCCTTGGAGACCAGAGAGGATCGGGATGTGTCAGACTCCTTGAGGTACTCAAGCAGTCTGTGTCTGAGGTGAGAGCTGGGAGGCGAAGCTGGAAGGCAGTGTAGAGCTGCTGCTAGGATCTTTGGCCACTTGTGGGTTTTAACACACCAAGTCCTGACATCTCCAAGTGCAAGCTCCCCAGTGTTTAGCCAGAGAAAGGACTTTTCTGGAAACTGAGTCACAGCGTATGACTGGGACTGCAGAGAAGGTGCAGATGTAACAGGAGCGGCAGAGAGAGGAGCAGATAAAGCTTGATGTAGGGAGCCCCAGACCTCTTGCCCTTCTGCTGGAGGGGAAACACTAATGATGACCATATCCGCAGTGTTACTTTGGCCAGTCCATGTTGAGTAGAGCATGAGACATTTTGGCGCAATGAGGCCTTATTTTTTTTTAAGAGGGCTATTAGCCCATGGAGATTTTTTTTCTAGGTATAAAGCACACCAAAATGGACATCCCCCAGCCAACTGGCTGTTTAGTAAGGGGGCCTGTCATGAGGAGCACACACATTTCTGCATTGGTCCCCTTGAAGTAATGCACATGGAAAAGTCTCTACCATAGAAGAGTTCTGGAGAAGAACTTCCAGAAGAAAGCAGAAATAATCTGAAAACTCATCCAGTGGGGAATTGGTCCTCAACAGATGTGATTAAAGCAATGGAGAGGGTCTCTGCCACTTATTCAAGCAGGAGGAGTACTGGAACTAAGGAGGAAGCCAGACACAGAAAGAAACAGAGGGGCTCCTTTGGAGAAACCACATCTGGACTCCCCATTAGATCAGCAAGAAGCAAAGAAAGAAAAGAGCAACACAACAGTACAAGCTTTTATTCAAAAGGAAAACTTTGGCTCTCTGATGTAACAGAGCCTGCAGTCTGCTTTCAGGCTAGGCTCATCATTGGGCAATGTGGTGGCTTAGATGAGAACAGACCCCATAGGGTCATTCATTTGAATGCCTCATCCCCAGTTGGTGGTACTGTCTGAAAAGGATTAAGAGGTATGGCCTTACTGGAGGAGGTCAGTCACTATGGGTGAGCTTTGAATTTTCAAAAGCCCAGGCCATTCCCAGTAAGGGCTCTCTCTCTCTCTCTCTC
>LOJH01008120.1:12952-28701 GCA_001685095.1 Ellobius talpinus | reverse complement strand
TAGCTCTTGTAGACCAGGCTGGCCTTGAACTCACAGAGATCCGCCTGCCTCTTCTGGGATTAAAGGTGTGTGCCACTACTGCCTGGCCTCATATGTATTTCTAAACACACATGGATGTGACAACTCAGAGGGAAAACACTCGCTTAGTTACTGAAGATTTAATTCTGCTTTTACTTTGCAAATGTAACACCTTTTTTAAGTGTTAGTAAATGTTATTAAATAATGGTGTTGAATGTGGTCTTATTAAAACAGCGTTTATACCTTTGCAGCCCTCTGGGTCAGTGCTGAGCTCAGGCAAACGGGACAAGCAGTATGGGTGTGCACAGGCCTTGTGCAAATACTGTGCCATTTTGTATAAGGGGCTAGAGCATTGCCTGCTTGTGGCATTTGGTGGGGGCAGTCCTGCATCTTACTGAGAACACTGGGAGCTGGCTGTTTGCAAATCCCTCAACACTGTGCCTGGAAGCTGTGGGACTTGCAAAGACTGGTTTTGTCTTCACCTGCAGAAGCAGAGTCACTGGTGTAAGTATGTCTGTCCTGTCCAACTCCAACCCATCTCTAGATGTCCCCTCCATGCAGCCTCTCTCCAGGCCCCTGTGGGCACTGATTACAAAACTTTCTGACCACAGAGTCCCCCAGCACACCTTAGACCCTACGCTCTGCTCCTGCAGAGCTGGGTGGAGCAGCAGCCTGTGCAAATGCCCGAGTGACTTTTGTGTTCAGGGATCTATACTTTTAAAATGTGTGTGTGTGTGTGTGTGTACATGTCACATATCCTCCTAGACAATGAGTGAGGTTTCACTTATCTGTGTCATCCCATCCCCCACAGTGCCCAATAGCTACAAGTCCCTCAAAACTGTTTGAATCAATTTTAGTTTTGGAAACTATAAAAATGTTAAGTAGTCATTTGCTTTCTGTTTACTTATTATTTGTATAACCATGTGAGGTGCTGAGACAAGACAGGCAGTGGCCCATCTTAGTTCCGTTCCATACAGCAAACACTCAGCAATAGGGTGGTTCAGGGATTGTCTCTGAGTCAAGGCACAGAGAGTACATGCCATGTGGGTCAATATGGAGAAATGAATTAGACTCACAGAAGCAGACAGCAGACAGTGGTTGCCAGGGCTGGCTGAAGCCAGAGCTACATAGTTCCAACCAGCAGGAAGAATGCTCAGTACCACAAGATGAATGAGTTCTAGAGATCTGCTTTGCAACCAAAGGACCTTTAAGCTCAGGAGTCTGTTGAGAGGGTAGATCTCACGTAAAGTTTTTTACACCAATAAAAACTTGAAAATAGGGAATCTATAATAGCAAGCAAGCAAACACTGTAACTCATGATGTGTTGGAGGGCCCAGGCCTGAGCACTTGCTTTTTCAGGATGGCAGTGAGGCCTCTCTGGGGCAGTGAGTAGTTCTAGGTTGTGAGATGGGCAAGGAGGACATAAACCACGAGGTGGTCTGAACTCAACTGCTCCAGGCAAAGGGAAGGTCACCCCACACTCGAGGAACTGAAAGGAACCCTGGGGCTGCAGGATGGAGGAACATGGAGTCTGCACTGACCAGGGAGAAGAAAGTGTGGCCAGAGTGATAAGGCTTAGGGAACTACTTTAAATGCCACATTGAGTCTGGTGGGGCATGCCTGTGATCCCAACATTCTTAAGGCTGAGGCAGGGGATCATAAGTTTAAGGTTGGCCTGGTCTATGTGGGGGAGATTCTGTCTCAAAACAACTAGGAACAAAAGATGCCAGAGGAGCTATGGAGGTGGAGGGTGTTCAAATAAGGAGGAGCCTGATTGGCATCCATTTTTCTGAAGTCAGTCTGATAGACTTTGTGAGAAGGTCTGTGTTCTTCCCAGGCTGGCACTGGGGTGTCCAGCTGGTGCCTTTCCCTTAAAGGGGCAGCAGCGGCCCTGAAGCTACTCAGGCAGGAGTAACCCAGAACTACTGTCTGTCTTACTGCCGTGTGTACTTGTGTTGGAGTAACTTGACTTACTGACACCAAGGAGAGGCAGTTCACGGACAGTGGACCACGGTAGCATACTCTAGGGCATGGGCAGCTACCCTAGTGCAGGAGCTTGGGGACACACACACACACACACACACACACACACACACACACACACAGACTTTCTCCTCATAGCAAGTAACCCTGTCTCCAGACCTCTCAGCAAACCTGGGTTCCAGCTCCTTCTGACCCGTCTCTTCTTCTTGGCCTCTGTTGATGGCTCAGGTAGTCATCTGGCCTCTCACCTTGGATGTCAACCATGCTTGGGTGTCTAAAGACCTGGATGCATGGGACTGGCTTCCTCCATGAGCTGCCAGAAGCCCATTTCCTTCTGGCTTGCCCTCAATCTTTGCCTGGTGCCTTGTGTCTTCTCTCATTTTTATCAGGAGCAGAGTCCCTTCCCAAATTCCATCACAGTTAGTGCCAGAGACTGTAGGCATACACTCCCAGGAGCTGCTTCCAAATTACCACACAGAGGTTTAATTTAATTGAGATGCTTGGCCAATAGCTCAGGCTTATTACTAACTAAACTAGCTCTTGCATTTCAGGTTAACCCATATTCCCTGCTTACACCCTGCCATGTGATGGTACCTTTATCAGCATGCACATTCATCTCCTGCTCCCTCTGCCTCTGGCTGGCGACTCCTGACTCTACCCTTCCTCATGCCATCATTCTCAGCTCTGTTTTCCCACCTAACTTTATTCTGTTCAGCTATTGGCCAGTCAGCTTGTTTAGTAAGCCAATCACAGTGACATATATTCACACAGGGTGCAGAAGGATTATTCCACAGCAAGGGACTGCCTTTCTGGTTCCAGGCTTAGGCACTCTAAATGTCCTGAAATGCTTTTCATCCCTTTGTTGGGTGGAAGGATCTTGATCGTGAACCCCATGTCAGTAATTTTGGTTCCTAGGTGATTCTGTGACCCGATGCTCACTCCTCCTCTGCCACTGTTGCTTTTGAGGAAAGCATTGCTAGAGTTTTGCTTTGGTTCTCTCTTTAGGCCTGTACTGTATTTGGATTTGTTAATTAGAAAATATAGATTAAAAGTAGCACAAACCAAAAGAAACATTTTACATTCTGGGAGTTGACATCCTCTGTTGAGCCCATATCCAATTCTACAAGTAGCCATTGCTGAAGATAAAATGTATCTGCTAATAAGTTAAAAATAGCTCCTGTAATGGAAGCACCTACAATACCGAGGTGCTTTTTGGTGAAAGATGAGTGGGGGGATGCTCTTAACAAGTGGGGCTGTCAGTGGGGCCCCTCGCCAGTGCAGATAGCTTGTTTGTTGGTTGAATGCCACCTTTGTCACCTTCTCTTAATTGCCTTACTCTGTCTGAGGCTCTCTCTGTCTTCAGAGGATCGCAATGTAAGGCAGAATCTGGACACGTTCTGCCTTTCTGCACACCACAGATCTTTGCTCAGTCATGTATGGGTGGAGATGGGACCCAGTGTGCAGCCCTAGTGGCAAGGTTGACACCCACTTTATTAAGAGATAGAGGTGCTGGGCTGGAGCCCCACATTCAGCCCCTGTGATGGGGACCCACTGGCTCTACCTGGAAGGTTGAGCTGTGGCAGGGTGATTTGTGAACAGCTCCTGACTGCATAGCCTCCTAGCTGTCTGCAGGTGCTCTTGGAGGTTGCACAAGCTTCTGGGGCTCCCTTAATGAGTTCCTTTTGAAGTTTAACTGGAGTACATTCTATTATTTATAGTGAAGAAAGCCAAGATAGTTGCTTACCTGATGGGCAGGGGAGACGATGTGCTCAGCAGGGGGAGTGCACGATCTTCAGCGGGCTTTGCCCATCAGCTGCATCGATTCCACACACCAGAATTTAACCAAATTGCAGCTATTTTTTGCATCAGCACAAAAAACTTCCTGTGAGATGGAAAGGGCATGAGGTCAGGCACAGAAGCCCAGGGCTCGGGGCTGCCTGACATCTCTTTGCTGCTGTGGTTTTTGTGCAAGTCACTTCTACTTGGGCCTGAATTTTCTTTTTTTGTGAAATGAGAGACTTCTGTCAGATAGACTGTAAGGCCCCTTCTGATTGGCCCCTGGTGAGTGGTGTTGGCACGTCTAATATTAGCATCTGTCCAGATCTGTGCCAGCCAGTACGCTGGCTCTTAATTCCATATGGCTATTTAAATTCAAGTTCATTACAATTCAGTAAAGTTACCATGATATTGTGATAGAATATGGAATAGATATTTGGTTTCTGCCCCCTGGTTCCTAGCACAGAGCCCTTAAAGCTTTTGTAGATGTGGACACCAGGATGATCTTTGTTCTGAGGTTTTGTCTTTGAGCTCAGTCTCTACAGGGATCTGCTAAGACCTCTGTAACTCCCTGAGAGGCTGGAGTAGGACTCCGCTTCTGAATCCCTTAGAAGCTTCTCTCATTCTAATGAGGCGAAGCTTAATAGACCCACAGGCAGCCTGGGATGGGGACCGGTTGCTAGGGGAACCAGCCCTTAGTGTAGAGGGCTGGGTCATTCAGCCTCATCTTGTCACCTCCACCCCCAAGCTTAGTAGGAAGAAAAGGGAGGATTTTGTTGTTTGTGGCAGCTGTGACACTTGCATGAAAGCCCAAAGGAAAAGGGTTCAGGGGTTCCAGGTTGAGACGATAAGACTGGGCACTGTGAGGGGGTACCTGGAAGGTGGAGTACCCAGAAAAGGTTTAGCAGTTCCCAGCCCCTCCTGCTGTCATTCCTCTATGAGCTCTTCCTGCTAGCCTTACAGTGAACCTGTAAAGGTATGTAAGGACTTCTCTGATTCTGCGAATCATCTTGGAAAATCAGCCGGACATCTGTGGGTATCTTGGGAATTGCCAGTGTTTAGCTGGTCACTCAGAATCACTAGTAAAACAGGCAACAGCCTGTCCACGGCATCTGAAGTAGGGACTGCCCAGTGAGACCAAGCCCTGAGCCTGTGGGTACTCACTGTCTCTGGGTGTCTAGTTTCAGAACTGAATTAGAAACTGGGTCCTGGAGATTAGTCAAGTGCCCGGTGTTGGAGTGGATGCTGAGCTGACGGTTCCTCTCTTAGCAGGACAAGCTCAGAAGCTCAGGTGTGAAGCTGCATTTTAAGTGCTTTGGCCACAGCAGCTACTGCCTGTCCTGTCAAACAGGGATTAAGACTGATGGTGCTCTCAGGCTCAGGTGACAAAGCAGGCTTCTACTTCCCCCAGAGACATTGAGGCTCTGTTCCTTGTGCAGCAGCCATTTAAATCCTGAGCAACCACTTGAGAGTTACCGGCTTGTCCTGCACAGAAACTCCCATCTTCCCCAACAGTCTAGGGCATGGTGCAGCCCATAACGAGGGTGTTGGTTATTTCCCCCTCTGCTAACCCAGCCCAGGAATTTCCTCACAGACCTGCCCCAACGTTTGTCTCCTGTGTGATTCTAGATCATATCGGGGTGACCACTGCCACAAACTCCTACCCAGTTTTATCTGTAGTTGTGCCATTTCTCCCATTAAATGTTATTCACATCCACCCTGTCTTCTTCATTCTGTCGGGGACACCTAATCAGGGCCCTTTCAACCTCTCACTTGCCCTCTGGTGTGAATCTTACCTGCAGTTTCTTCCTTATTTTCAGGGTTTCCTTCAGTCTGTTAATAGGAAAGCTGGGTCAAATGTCTTTAAAAGCACACACAAAGCCTTAGCATCATTATGCACCTGCCATTTGCAGATGTTGCTAACAGCTCTCCCAGCTGTCTCAGGGCACGCCCTCTGTTCTCCGACAAACATCTTCATGTCTGGTCCTTTCTTTCCTCTTGTTCCCATGTTGTCAGGCGACTGTAAAGGTTCAGCTATGTCATAGGACACTGGCCAGGGATGGAGCTGGAGCTGGGGCTGGGGCAGGCCTTTGGGGGAACTCCACAAGGACTTTGGGGGTGATAGGTATAGGGAAAGCATATTCAAAGCCCATGGTGGAAAGAATAAAGGTGCATTCAATTCAAAAGTGTCCTGAAACCCATGAACGTGTCCCAGGGATCTTACTCTGACCTAGGAATGAAGAGACACGGAGATTTAATGTGACAAGCATGGGGGCAGGGGTCTGCAATAGGAGCCCAAGTGCTCATGGGAGCTTTGCTCAGAATTGGGTCTACTGGGGCCATCTGGCAGAATAATTATCTCACAGTCCAGCTGCTGCTCATCCTCACCTAGATGTTCTGTGAGCTTATGTTCCCACCCACTCTGTTTTGCCTTTTGTTGGCCAGAGTAGATTCTGTTGCCTTTAGCTGAAGGCTCCTAGATGATGTGTGGCTGTGCATATATACATGAGGTAGTGCAGTGAGCCACTCTGCTCCTCCAGCCGCTCGGTGTTGAAGGGGGCTGCGTGGTCTCTGTTGTATTCAAGACAGACAAACTTGGAAAAGCTCCAGCTCTGGAAAATTACTGCAAACTATGATAGTCTTTAGAACAGAGATGGGCAAATCACTCTTCACGCAGCCTTGTCCAGAACAGGAGGAAAAATAGTAACAATTCTCGTGCTAGTGTGAGCACAATCGAAAGTTATAGCAAGTTCCTAGGAAGTATTTCAGTAAGTGCCAGCATTTGCCTTGAATGGTGCAGGTCATTTGACAAAAGGGAGCTCGTGTGTGTGTGTGTGTGTGTGTGTGTGCGCGCGTGTGTGTGTATAAGACAGAGAGAGAGGGGTGGGAAGGGGAACACACTATCACAGTTTGCCTGAGCTTGAGTGGTGACCACAGTGATCCTTGCTTTGTGTTGTGTTCACACTAGAGTTTGGGAGGACAGTGTTCACACCACGGTGTGGGAGGATGGTGCTATACTGGGGACTGGGAAGATGTGTTCACACCAGGGTGTGGGAGGATGGTGTTATACTGGGATCTGGGAGGATGGTGTTCACACCAGGGTGTGGGAGGATGGTGTTTATACTGGGATCTGGGAAGATGTGTTCACACCAGGGTGTGGGAGGATGGTGTTATACTGGGATCTGGGAGGATGGTGTTCACACCAGGGTGTGGGAGTATGGTGCTTACACTGGAATCTAGGAGGATGGTGTTCACACCAGGGTGTGAGAGGATGGTGTTATACTGGGATCTGGGAGGATGGTGCTCACACCGGGGTGTGGGAGGATGGTGCTCACACTGGAATCTGAAAGGACAGTGTTTGCAATCAGGTGTGGGAGGACAGTGGTCACACCAGAGTGTGGGACAGCAGTGATTTCTGTGCTTTTTAGATAAGCATGGGCCTCTACTGGGTCCACAGATGATAGGCAGTGGATTTCTGTCATCTAGAACGTTCCATGAGTGAACTTTGGCATCAGAGGCTTTTGTGGAACAACGTGTTAACATATTAGAGAATCAAATGTGGGCTGATGAAACTTCTTGTTCCCAATCATATATGAACTATGACAGGTAAGTGGTTTCTGTCACTCTAGAATATCAGTATTCAGAAGTATTTGTCAAACCAAAGCCATGGAGGCTCCTTTGCCTGTACAGAGACTGTGGGCTTGAACTGTCCGGGCATTGTTTAATCACTTAACCATTGTGGTTAAGTGGTGACCTCTGCTGTTGGTCCCCTGCCCATCAGTCCTCAGTGTCACCTGCTTCTAGGACAGGAAGTCTTCTCACAGGCTCTGACTCTGCATAGACTCTCAGCCATATCTGGCACATTTGACCATAACGAGCCATGTCCTGTGGACTTCGGCTCCTACTCAGTCAGTGCAAAGACTAGTCAGTGTCGGGGCTGGTGGTCTCTGTGGAAAAGATAGAGTCCTGAGTACATTCTTCATGTTAGGCATGCTCCCAGGAGGATCCCAAGGGAAAGGTCAGACTTAAAAAATAAAGCAACAAAAGAAAGAAAGAGCAATTAGCCCAGGGACTGACTTCACTTGTGACCAGGCCGTTTGAAGTAGAACCACTCAGAACCTGAGCGCCCCTGGCATCTGTCTCTAATTGAAAGGTTACTTGCAGTCAGTCTGTTTCACGGAGTTCAGTCTTGTATGTGTTTGTTAATACTGGGCCGATTGCGGTGAAATCCATTTTGGAAATTAAAATAGGTAATTATTTCTGAACCTCTAAATCATTTTAAGCAGAATAATGAGCTGGAAAGCATTAGCTGAGGAAGCTCATCTGATTGCACAGGCAATGGTTCTGTGGGAATGAGATGCAAACATGCATTATTTCCCTTTGCCCTAGGGTTGCCAGGTGTTGGGGAGAGGGAGATAATGCATGTTTGCATCTTAATCCAGCTCATCTCTAGGCCCTGTGGTATTTATGCTCTCACACGAGGCTCGCAGGCCAGAGAGTCTAGGCTGGCTTTTCTAGGCTGTCTTTGTTCTTGGACAGGTGACTTCTGGTTTGTAGGCTTCTGGCACTCACTGAAAAGTGCTTTACAGTATAAAAGCCTCTCTGTGCTCCGACTCTGCCACTGTAGGGTTTTTACAACCTGACCCACGTGGACACATTCTCGTTAGCACCCGAGCAACCCAGAACCGTAGTCTTCTCTGGGCCCCAGGCCAGAGCTGCCTTCTCTACTGCAGTCTGGCTACAGGCAGAGTACCATGAAGGCCAGTGGTGGGTCAGAATGGTAGGGGCTTCTAGAGTGTTCCATACAGTAGTTAAAGAGGAAAACAAGCATTCATGGCCTAACCAGAAAGATAAGCCTGTTAGACGTGCCTTCGACCGAGTCTTCCATAGCTGTTATAGGAGGCAGAGGGAAGAAGGTTGTGGGCATTATGGGGGATAACTTAAGGACTGTGGTTCAATCAACCAGCGGGTCGTTGGTCTGACTTTTGTTTGCTGAGTCAAACTATCTGGGCTGTTTATTTTCTTGCCAATGTTATTACTATTTTTAATCTAGTTGGTTGGGTCCTTTCTCCCTGAAGCTTGTCATCTTCCTGTCTAACAGTCCCTGGATTCCAGGATCACACTTAGTTATCTTTAGAAATGCCAGCACTTGGAGGGAGGTAGACACAAAGCCCCATCTCCAACCAAGAAGCTATTTGCAATAGACACCTGGTGGGAAAGGGAAAACCAGTTTTCTCCAGTTGGAGCATCACTGGATTCCAACCACACTGCTGGAGAGACTTCATGCCTGGAAATAGTTGGCTGCTACAAAATGTACTCTACGCCTTTGTTTGTTTGTTTGTTTTTTTTGGGGGGGCACTTTTAGCTTTGGTAACTTTTGTCTCATTAATTTTCTTCTTTTTAGCTTGTCTGTTTTGATGTTTTGCTGTTATAGTTGTTTTTCTTTCTTTCTGGAGAGAGAAGACATGATCCTGTGTGGGTAGGAGCTGGGAGTCATTGGGGCAGGGAAAAGAAAGTGATCAAAATATATTGTATGAAAAACATTTAAATAATTAAAAAAGGAAAAGTAGCTACTAAAGTGACAGACCACAGAGCCATCCTTGGCACCTGAGAAGTGACAGACCACAGAGCCATCCTTGGCATCTGAGAAGTGACAGACCACAGAGCCATCCTTGGCACCTGAGAAGTGACAGACCACAGAGCCGTCCTTGGCATCTGAGAAGTGACAGACCACAGAGCCATCCTTGGCATCTGAGAAGTGGCAGGCCACAGAGCCATCCTAGGCACCTGAGAAGTGGAGCTGGATCTGTTTTCTGTCCTGGCACCAAGAGTTAGATCTGATCAACACAGACTTCTCCATAAGAAGATAAATGTCCTCAATGATGACCACTAGGGTCTCTCTTCTCAGCCCCAGCCCCAGGGTTCCCACAGTGTGCATTTCAATAGGACCAGGAATGGTGGTTGGACTAGGCAGAGGTGGGTGGCATCGAGAAGCCTGGCTGGCTGTCCCTTCAGTGGTTCTGTGGCTTCAGCAGTCACATGTGCATGGCTGCTTCAGTGGCCACAATCAGGGACTGTCACTCCAAGGCAAGCAGGCATGTCTGAAAAGACTCCATCCCTAGGCACTGCTCCCTGGCTTGTCTGGAGGGCTTCTGTCATTGGGAGTGTCTGTAGGTAGGTGAGCTTGACAGACAACGTCTACCTTGTTCTAGCTATGAGCTTCTGGGACAGAAGCTTCCCATTTATGCACAGTGTTCTCTTGTGTTGTTAAGGGCAAAACAGACCATTGAGTCCAGCCATGCCATCACTTGTCTTAAACTGAGCTTCTCTGAGAGGGTCCTGCAGTCCTGCTAAGGAAATGATTGAATCAGGCGGTTTATGGGCTTTTGATATCCTTGGCTTTTTCTAGGAAGGACATCAAGAATTTGCTAATTGTGTTTTACTAAATTTTGTTAAACTGATGAGAAATTAATCCTGCCTCTAAAAAAAATTTAACGAAGTAAAGAGAAAAAGAAAAGATATAGCTTAAATGAATCTGACCACACAACCACATTGTATGATATCACCATGCAGAAAACACAGTGGCTCCCATGTCCCTGGGGGAGACAAATAGGAGGGTAGGGACCCACTCGGGGAGCTGGCAGTATGAGGCTGACAGGAAGTGGAGAACAGCCTCAGCAGGGGCTGGATGCAAGCTCTGCTCTAAGGATGCTCTCTAGCTGGTTCCTCCAGTGTTTCATGGGACACTGCTGAGCAGGCAGCTGTGGTTCCTGCGTGGCACCTGACCTCATCCTGGCTCTCTGTTGGCTCACATAGAGCCTAACAGTTGTGGAATATTTGTTTAGCTATGTAAAGATGTGTTGCTATTTTACCTTGCCTTCCTAAGGCACCTGATTGGTCTGATAAAAAGTTGAATGGTCAATAGTGAGGGAGGAGGTATAGGCAGAACTTCTGGGCAGGAAGAATAAGTAGGAGGAGGAATTTAGCTCCAGAGAGAAAGAAAAGAAAAAAGAAAAGGAGAGACCAGGGACCAGCAGCTAGACGCAGAGGAAGCAGGAAAGTTGGGCATACAGAATGAAAGAAAGGGAAAAAGTCCCAAGGCAAAAGGTAGATGAATAGAAAAATTAAGTTAAAAGAGCTAGTGGGACAAGCCTAAGCTAAGGTTGAACATTCTCATAATTAATAATAAATCTCTATGTCTTTATTTGGGAGTTGGTTGGCAGTCCCCCCCAAAAATCACAACTATATTTGGTACCCAACGTGGGGCCTGAATTTCCACATAGGGCCTGAGAAAGTTGAAAAACAAAAAACAAAAACAAAAAAAGTAACAAAAAATATATGGCTCCTTTAGGAGGTGCTCCTGTTCATTTGAGCAGCTTGAACGCTAAGTAAAAACAAACTAAGTCAAAATGACTGCCTCAATGCGGGCAACAACTTTTTAGAACTGGGGTGGTTAATTGTAGCTCTCAGTTAAACATAGTTTCCAGTTACACTCAGGTCTCAGTTGAACTCTGCTAAGCTGGCTTGGCTCTCATGGACTGGATGGAGGAGGGGGCAGAGTCAACCTCCAAAGCCCCACAGAGGAGGGCCTAGCTGCTGCTTGGCAGTTTAAGGTTTGGCTCACACAGTCAGGGAATGCTACAGGCACACAGTAAAACAGGTCCAACTGGAAGCCTTTAAACAGGTTACACTGTGTGTAGGTGCTTGAGAAAGAAGAAAATGGACATAGATAGTCATGGGAAAAATTAATAGTTTAAAAGTAATTAAGTAAAGTCTTTAAAGAAAGAGTAAAGGAATATAAAGAAAAAACACATAAATATGGGAAATACACTAGGATGTAGGCTATTCTATCTAAATCCTCTGTGGTGTTTGGTTGACTTTGAGTTTTTTGCGTGCTGATGAGCAAACAACAGCTAAGAGACATGGGATTGTAAAAGGACCTGCTGAATTAAACTAGCCTGGATACTTTAGGGATGTTTTAACTTTAAAATGGAATTCAGAAAATGTATTCCTTTGGGGGAGAGGTTATGCTTTTGTGTTCAAAGGAAATGAAAGGCTGTGGAGTCCTTCAAAATTAATAGAGACCAGATTTGATTGGGGGAGACTCCCTGAAAATCTGTAATTCGGAGCTCGGGTCATGCTATGGCTTTTACCCTCAGTATGTGTGTTCCCATGGTCTCTGCTATTGGCTTAGTATGTTATTCCTGTCTGCCTGTTGCTATGCTATTCACAAGAATTCTCCCAAGTCCCAAATTCTGAACTGAAAATTTGCTATATTTCTCATGCAGGTATAGCTTAAAGTAGAAGGGACATGTACCCCACACTACACACACACACACACACACACACACACACACTCCCCACTACATACATGTCACACATATCACTCTACATATTACAGTCTGAAGCAGCCTGGGTGCTGCAGTTTATCTGTGGCATTACTCATCCAGTAACCTGCTCACCCACCAGAGAGCTACCCCTGTGGGGATAGGGTCACGAGCATGGGCTCCTCAGGTCGCAGATGTTTTATTGGATGTTGCTGGCTACCCCTGTGGGGATAGGGTCACGGGCACGGGCTCCTCAGGTGACAGACGTTTTACTGGATGTTGCTGGCTACCCGCGTGCCAGCGACCAACTAAGGTAGCTGACATGGAGAATCCTTCCTAACGATGGGAGGCACAATTAGAGCTTTGCAAGGCTCTTAGCACCCAGCACTCCTCTAGAGTCTGTGAGCTGCCTAAAGGCATGTCCTGGGGTGCTCGTACCCATCCTGGCACCCAGATCTTACCACCTCTCACCCCCTTACACAGCCCAGACCCCTGGATGCCTGTCACTTTCTGAGCCATTTTCCACAGCTGTCCCTGGTGTATGGAGTTCCTTAGTCTTTACACGGGCCATTTTATCAGATGGGCTATGCCGCTTCTGTCCACCTTCCTACTGGGCAATGAGCCTGCTTGTATGCAGCTGAACAGCTCAGACACACTGGGCCCAGCACCACCTCAGTGTCGGTGCATGCATGTGTGTGTGTGTGTGTGTGTGTGTGTGTGTGTGTATGCACATGTGTGAGGGGGCTGGGGAGACAGGAGGGGGCTTTGGGCATCTCCTGGCTGCTGACTGTATTCTTCATTCTCTGCCATGGGAGGCACTTCCCACCCTTAGAGGAGGGAACCATCTCTTCTCATTCAAGCATGAAGATCTGTGTATCTGAATTAATAGCAAGTTCATGTACCTAGTAATCGAGAGACTAACAAAGACACCTGCTGAAGAGTTGTCCTATAGGGGTCATTACATTGGACGTTTGCTGTGACTTGGAGTCCCTCGGCTTTGTCACTGATGACATTTTAGAAAGATTGCTTCCTTACGTGAGAGGCTGTCCATGCTGGTTAGCTTCAACCATCAATGTGATACAACTTAGACTCATCTGGAAGAGATTCCTTAAAAAATATAATTTTTTATTTTTTAAAGAATTTCATACTTGCACATAATTTATTTTGATCATATTTGTTCCCACTCCTCCCCTAACTCCTCTCAGGGACACCCTGAGGTCCCTTCCAACTTCATGTCCTCCTCCCTCACCCCCCATTTAACTCACTATGTTTGTGCTGCCCAAATACTAATGCATGTGGATCTACCCACTGCAGCATGGTTGACCTTCCAGGGGCCACGGCCTTAGATGAAACTGACGCTCCATGGGAACTCATGAGCTCCTCCTCCACCATGCTGGAATGATGACTAGTTTGATCTTGCACAGGTCTTAAGCAGGCAGCCACGTGTTGTAAGTTCATCGTGCAGTGGTCCGTCCTGTCATGTCGGAAGACACTGCTTTACCCCAGTCCTCCCAGACCTCTGTCTATGACAGTCCCTCTGCTCCTGCTATGTAGTGATTCCTGAGCCTTGGAGGCAGGAGGCATTGCATAGGATATCCATGTGACTGAGCACACCATGGACTTTCCTTTCTTCACTTAGACTAGTGTGAATTTCTGTGCACCACAAAGAAACTTCTCTGATGAGGTCTGAAGCTGTGCTCATCTGTGGATAGAGAGATATAAATTTAGAGAACAGTAAAATAAGATATTATTTCTGTTTAGCAAAATAGTAGTAGTAGGTTCATTGCTAGAGACTATAAGCTCCCCAACCATGGGGTTTTGGCCAGATTTATAGTACCTGACATGTGTTTCCTCCTGTAGAGTGTGTATTACTTTAAAACAAAAAAAGCAGTTGGTTACCCCATAGCATCAATGCCAATGCTGCATCCATGGGCACATGGGCATCTTGTACAGAAATGTTTGAATATATGAATCTGTAGAAAGCCTTCACTGGAAACCCTCTGGGGTGCCTACTCTGAGCCATTTTATTAGAGAATCATCAGGACCAGGGCAGTGAGGCTTTTGCCACAGGACGTGCCCCAGCTCTGCATTGCTCTCCAGTCCTACTGACAGATCTAGCTGTGGGTATCACTCAGATGTCGCTATGACTTAAGGTCTGCCAAATAAGAGGGACTTGGCCAGTTAGATTCTTCTTCAAAGATTTTGGACTGAAGAAGATGCCATGGTTGGGGGTGAGACTGGGGAAAGGAAGCCACAGGAACCGTAAGTTAAATGGAACACAAACTAAGATTCTGGGAGAGGCAGGAACTTAGAGAGGGCAAAGACAGCTGATCTAAGACAGCAGAGAAAGTACTGGGCCCTGAAAGAAGCAGGGAAGACAGATGGGGAATAGAGTGGCTGTCTCGGTTTCTTCCTGGTCCCAAACCCCCATCATTACTTGAATTCTGTCCCATGCCCTTAAGATGAATCCTCCCAGACATGAGGAGACATCTGTCCCTACCAGCGGAGGAAAGGTTTTTTTTTTTTGTGTGTGTGTGTGTAAGGATTTCTCAGGCCACACCAGACTTAGGAAGCAACCCGTAACTGGGAAATTGTTGGAGTAAATTAAAAATTACAAACCCTATTGTGAATTGTTGGGGGTGTCGGCTTGCTCTATGGGACTCTCATTTGTCACTGACTGGTCAGCTAGAGACCGCTCTGTCAACTTAGTGGTTCTAATAATACAGCAGCACATAGAGGCATCTGGAGAAAGCGGAATAGTAAAGATTGTTGGCGGGGATTGTTAGTCCTAATTTAAGTAATAATAATCCTGTAATCATAAAAGATGTTCTGGAGCAGACTCTCTCCCAGGTAGCATTTATCATTAGAATTATAATTGCAGTCTTGTCTAACATCAGATGTGGAAACCTGTGAACATTTGGACCCTGTTGCCCAGGGAGATAGCAGGGTATGCCAAAATCGCCAGTGTGGCTTTCCTAGTGGGACAAGTATTTGGTAGTTTCTTCACACATATACACATGCTATGTGTACAGTATACACACCCTCCATGTGTGCTGCATAGATGTGTATACTCTGTGTATTTATTTCAGGAAGTAGTGCTTGTTAGTGAAAATAAGCTTTATTTAAAATAATCAGAGATGACGTGAGTGACGTTTCTAAGGAGAGCCACAGTAAGGACTATAACTAGGCACTCAGCAAGTGTGGGTGCTAAGACCTAGCAAATGTAGTGACTAAAGAATCTAGAAAGCTTAGGCACTAAGAACTTAGTAAGCTTAGGGCCTAAGAACCTAGCAAATGTAAACTCAGAGACTAAGAGCCTGGAAGGCTTAGGTATTAGCTGCTTAGACTGACTTTGTCTCCCCAGATCTTCCATTGAGTCCAGTGGGGAGGGTGTGAGGGTTTTGTAAATGAGGAACTGTCAGGTTTTATGTGGCTGCAGTTGTCCATGTGGGCCCCATTCTGTTGTCTTAGGTTTTCTGTCCTGCCTGGTTTCTGTCCTACCACCAAGTCCCACAGCTGTTTGGCCCCAAAGAAAATCACACAGAGGTCTCCAGAAGTTATAAACTGATTGGCCTATTAGCTCAGGCTTCGTATTAGCTCTTATAATGTATATTAGCCCATTATTCTTATCTATGTTAGCCACAT
>LOJH01008120.1:0-12881 GCA_001685095.1 Ellobius talpinus | reverse complement strand
TATTAGCTCTTATAATGTATATTAGCCCATTATTCTTATCTATGTTAGCCACATAGCTCGGTACCTTTTTCAGCGGGGCAGGTCACATCCTGCTTCTTTGGTGTCTGGACAGGACTGCAGGAAGAACTTCCTTCTTCCCAGAATTCTCCTGTTCTCGTTGCCCCACCTCTACTTCCTGTCTGGTTGTCCCGCTTATACTTCCTGCCTGGCTACTGGCCAATAAGTGTTTATTTAAAACATAATTGACAGAATACAGAATTGTCCCGCACCACACTGTGGTTACTGTATTGTGGGTCAGCTGACATGACCATAGTGGGTGTCTTAATTCTTTCTGCATGCACTGGTTGATTAACAAAAATTGTTGGAAATATGGCCGTAAGGGCCAGTCTTCGTTGATGGGAGAAGTTTCTTCCGTCTGGCTGGACCTTGTTTGTTCTCTGCGTTCCCTCCCTATTCCATTCTCCATGATTTCAGGAGAATGGATTTAAAAACTATGTTGATTCTGACACCACACTGTTGCTTAAAGCACTCTAGGTGCCTTGTGGATGAAGACATGATTCTTTCCATTTACAGTGTGTGCACACACATGTGGTATACATTTTTGTATGTACATGTTTTGCATGTGTGGAGTCAGGAATCCTTGTCTACCACTCTTCTATCTTACTCACAGGTGCAGGGCTCTCCGTCAAATCCAGAGCTCTCCAACATGATTGGCCTTGCTAGCCAATTGCCTCTGAGGATCATCTCTGCCTTAGAGGCTGGAATTACAGGTGGATTCCATTCTGGTGTCAGGAACTTCCATCCTCATGTTTCTGTGGCAAGCACGTCACCACTGAGCTTTCTCCTCCATCCCAAGGAGACATTCCTGAGCTGACCTGTGAGACTCTCCCGAACCTTTCCTACCCACCAGGCACTGTACATTCCCCATCCTGCATCTGCTTCAGACTTCTCTTATGATTCTTTTTACCCTATTTTAAAAACATTATTAATTAAATTTATCCATTTATTTTACATCCTGACCTTAGTTTTCCCTACCTCCTCTCTTCCTACTCCCTCCTCCCACCTTCTCCTATCCCCCCAATCCACTCCTCCTCTGTTTCTTTCCTGAAAGGGGCAGGTCTCCCATCGGTGTTGACAAAGCATGGCATATCAGGTTGAGGTAGGACTAAGCCCCCTCCCACACTTGCATTAAGTCTGGGCACTACAACCCAACATGAAGAATAGGACCCTGGAAGCCAAAGCGGGAGTCCCACAAGTAGATCAAGCTACACAATTTCAACACAGATGTAGAGGGCCTAGGTCAGTCTCATGCAGGCTCCCTAACTATCTAGAGTCTGGGAGTGCCTATGTTTCTGTGAGTGCCCTTGTGATGACCTTGGCCCACCTGGCTCATTCAATCATTTCTCCATCTCCTCAATAAGATTCCCCAAGTTCTACCCAGTGCTTGGCTGTGGATCTCTGCATTTCTTTCCCTCAGGCACGGGATGAAGACTCTGTGATAACAATTAAGGTAGTCACTAATCTGATCACAGGATCCGGCCAACTTGGGTTACATATCCACTGTTGCTATGGATCTTAGCTGAGGTCATCATTGTAGATTCATGGGAGTTTCCCTCGAACCAGGTTTCTCCATAACCCCCAATGCCCCCCACACCAAGATGCCTTTTTCATTACTTCCCTGTTCTATCGACCCCCAACCTGATCCCTTGTTTTCTCATCCCCCCCAGCCCTTGATGTACCCAGGAGATCTCTTCTATTTCCACTTCCCAGGGAAATCCATGTGTCCTTCTTTGGGTCCTCCTTATTACCTAGCTTCTTGGGGTTAGATTGTAGCATGGTTACCCTTTACTTTATAGTTAATATTCATTTATGAGTGAGCACATGTTTGTCTTTCCCGGTCTGCATTACCTCACTCGGGATGATTTTTTTCTAGTTCAATCTATTTGCCTTCAAATCTCCTGATGTTATTGTTTTTAACAGCTGAGTAAATACATTATGTAACTGTACCACATTTTCCTTATCTGTTCTTTGGTTGAGGGGTATCTAGGTAATTTCTTGGTTCTGGCTATTATGAATAATGCTGCTATGAACATAATTGAGCAAATATCTTTGTGGAATAATTGAGCATCGTTTGGATGTATGTCCCAGAGTGCTATAGCTAGTTCTTGAGGTAGATTGAGTCTCAATTTTCTGAGAAACTGCTGTATTTATTTCCAAAGTAGCTATACAAGTTTTCATCCCACCAGCACTGGAGGAGCATTTCCCTTGCTCCACATCTTCTCCAGCATAAATTGTCATTAGTGTTTTTAATCTTAGCTATTCTGACAGATGTAAGATGGAGTCTCAGAGTCATTTTGATTTACATTTCCCTAATGGCTAAGAATGTTGAACAATTCTTTAAGTGTTTCTTGGACATTTGAGATTCTTCTGTTGAGAATTCTCTGTTTATCTCTATGCCCCATTTTTAAATTGGATTATTTGTCTTTAATGTTTAGTTTCTTGAGTTTTTCATATATTTGAGAGATCAGTCCTCTGTCAGATTTTGATTGGTGAAAATCTTTCCCATTCTGTAGACTACCATTTTGTTTACTGACAGTACAGAGCTTTTGCAATAAAAACAGCATGATATTGGCATAAAAAGAGACAGGTAGACCAATGGAATCAAATAGAAGAACCTGACATAAATCCACACATCTATGGATACCTGATTTGTGACAAGCCAAAATTATACTTTGGAAAAACGAAATAAACTTCAACAAATGGTGCTGGCATAATAGGTTATCGGTATATAGAAGAATGCAAATAGATCCATATCTATCCACGTGCACAAAACTCAAGCCCAAGTGGATCAAAGACTGGAAGGTCTGTGCAGTACAGACTGTGTGTGCTTTGCTTTGCAAGATAAGCACTTGCCTGCCCCTTCATAGGCTCTTCCCAATGTTCGTCTGAGGGTGCGAGGATGCTGTGTGCCCAGTTCATGCCATGCGCTCAGGTCATACTGTGTGCTCAGGTCATGCCGTGTGCTCAGCTCATGCCATGCACTCAGGTCATGCCGTGTGCTCAGTTCATGCCATGTACTCAGGTCATGCCGTGTGCTCAGGTCATGCCGTGTACTCAGGTCATGCCATGTGCTCGGTTCATGCCATGTACTCAGGTCATGCCGTGTGCTCAGGTCATGCCGTGTGCTCAGTTCATGCTGTGTGCTCAGGTCATGCCATGTGCTCAGGTCGTGCCATGTGCTCAGGTCGTGCCATGTGCCCAGTTCATATGTACGCTCCGTTCATGCTGTGTGCCCAGTTCATGCCGTGTGCTCAGGTCATGCTGTGTGCTCAGGTCATGTCATGTGCTCAGGTCATGCTGTGTGCTCAGCTCATGCCGTGTGCTCAGGTCATGCCGTGTGCTCAGCTCATACCGTGTGCTCAGCTCATGATGCCGTGTGCTCAGGTCATGCCGTGTGCTCAGCTCATACCGTGTGCCCAGTTCATGCTATGCTCTCAGCAAGCTCCTTTTCTCCTCCTCCTGGCTCAGACTAGCTGCTTCTTAGACTGGACTTGTCCTCACCCACTCTAATTCCTCAGCAATTCAACCAGCAGATCCAGCTGGCCTTCTCCCATGTCTGCTGAGCAACAGGGAATACCCTGGCACTTGACACAGGTGGCCAAGGCTTGTCAGAATGCGAATTGAGTGCTGAGGGCTGTGGATACAATGACGGAAGACATATAGAAGCAAGATTACCAGTGTGGCCTGGGAAAGCCAGGAGCATTTCAGGGAGGTGATGAGGGTGGATGTCAACACTGGCCACTGATGTCCCCAGGTTTGTGGATGGAGGGGTATGCATTGCTGGGAGGAAGCCACAGGCACAGAGGTCTAGAGATGGAGAGATGCTGTGGGTTTGGGAAAGGAAGGTCCAGTTAAAACAGGTGGTGAGAGGATAGGCCAGGCAGGGAGGATCCTGAGGGACCAACTAGGGAGCCAGGGCTTTGTCTGTTCACATACGCATGGGGCTTTGTTTGCCTTCACATACAGGGTTAACTGTGTCTTTCCCTGATGTGGGAAGTGTGTGCTGCTCAGATGGTACAGATACAGCACAGAGATGCACGAAGTAGTCAGGTATTAACTATGAGAAGTGCCTGAGTCTTCTACATGAAGGGGGTACTAGGAGGACGGGTGTCCCAGCAGCCACCCTGAACATCCAGGTTACTGGACTTGACAGTGAGGGCTTGAGGGTAAGAGGGGAGGTAGGTGGCTTTGGTAGCAAGAAGGGACCATGTTGATTGCAGCTGAGGCCACTGTGGACTCCCGCATGATGGCAGATGGCTTAGTGGCCAGGAGTCCTCAGGGTGGTCAGAATGTAATATACATAACTAAATTTCATAGTTCTCTGTTATTTACCTTGATGCTGGCAGAATCCCTGACAGGAGCAACTTGAAGGAGGAAGAGTTAGTTCTGTCTCATGGTCCGAGAGGACACAATCCAACACGGTGGGGAAGGCATAGTGACAGCCTTGACTTATAGCCATGGCACCAAGAGGTTACCTCCCTCAAGGGGGCAGTAAGGAAGCAAAGAGGGCATGGTATGACCCCTAAGGCCTGCCCACTGGAGACCCACTCACTCTACCCGAGTGTGAGCCAAGTCATGGAGGTGGCTTATCTCAAGTATGCGTAGTTCAGCAGATTGGCTTCCAAGCATCAGGATCAGCAGCCTAAATATGAGATATTTATTCAGTCTGGGTGTAGACAATGTATGGCAAGGTAGTGTTTACATGAAACTGAGCCTCAGAATATTCTAGAGAAGATGCCAAGGAGACAGCTGTAGGTTCTGGGCTCTCATCTCATGGTTGTCTCAGAAGTATTAGATCTTCCCAAGTCTGTTTTGTCTTCAAAGCATTTCCATTCTGTCCTCTGTGCCCACACATGGGCACCAAGCAGAAGGAGACAGGAAAAATGCCAATGAACACCTAGAAAAGGGGCCAGGTCACCAAGGCCAAGCAAGCAGCTGGGAACTGCTTTATGCTCTTGGTGTCTATAGTGGCCTAGAAATCCATGCTGGGCAGACAGGAGAAGGTGGGATGCTTCAGTGAGCTGGGTTGTGATGATCATAAGGATAAGTTCTTTGGATGAATGAATGGATCAATGAATGAATGACAAGCAACCAAGACCCAAGCCAGGGACCTGGAGGGGAAACTGAGTCATACTGTGTCTAGTGAGGCAGATGGATACAGAAGCGGGGGATGGGCACCCAACTGAGGCCTAACATTCCTGGCATGTGCAGATTCTGATTTTCCTTGCTGTTTTGGGGACCAGGCAGTGACCACATGCAGATGCCCCTCCCAAGCAGGCAGGCACTACTGCTAGGCTGGCACTGGTTTGGAGCCTGAACAGCATTCCTGGGTGGTAGAGGACATGGTGAGACAGTGAATAAAACATGGGCACTGAGCCCGACTCCCAGATTTCAGTCTTGTTCTGTCACTTACTAACCTGGGTAGGTCACCTCTGTCTTTGTGTCTCAGGTCATTCATCTGTAAACTAGGGCCTGCAATAGCGCCTGCCTCACAGGCTCACAGCGAGGACAGAATGATATCTTGCATGCAAGGCTCTTGGGACCAGCTGTCCCTGGAAGGCCATGAGACAGGTAAGGTCAGATGTTGTCTCTTTGCTTACAATGAGCTGAGGCTCTTGGAATAAAAGGCCTGTCCTGAGGGCTTTCAGGGATTTCTCCTGTCAATGACATGTGAAGGGCTGGCAGGGAGTAGCGGTGGGCGGCCATATTAGTTACTTTTCTCATTCTCTAACAAAATCCCTAGCAAGCATCTTAAGGGAGGAAGGGTGCATGCATTGTGGCTCACAGTCAAGGGGGACACAGTCCATCCTGGAGGGCAAGGCGTGGCCGCAGGCCTATGAGGCAGCTGGTCACCTTGTGCCTGCTGTTCACAGAGAGCAAGAGGGAAGTAGACAGAGCTAGGCTATAAAACCTCGAAGGCTGCCTCCAGTGACCCATTTCCTCCATCAAGGCCTCACCTGCTAAAGATTCAACAACCTTCCCAAACAGCACTACCAGAGAAGACCAAGTATTTAAACACAGGAACCTGTGGGGACAGCTGCCACTCACACCACAGCAGTTGGGGGTTACCCTAGGTTCGCAGTCATCTGGCTCCCGAACTCCAGAAACTGCAAGAGGAAGAATGTGGGAGGGGGATGAGAGTGTGATAAGATATTCATTTCTTCAAGGCTCCTGGAACCCTGAGTTTTAGGTTCATCATTTACTTGGGAGAGTTTGATCCCATTAGGCCCCATTTCCCCTGCTGTACAATGAACTGAACACTGCCCTAGCCACTTCATGACCTTGTCATAGGATAAAAGCAAGGACTCCTGGGATCACACGAGGGGGCATTTTATGACTACCCTGTGCTGATTCCACCTGCAAGTTCTGTGCAGTTGGTAAACATGTTTACTCTCCTGCCTCTTACCCCTTCCAGCCCAGCTTATGTCTCTGCTCCTTCTTGAAGCCACACTCAGATCCCTTTTTATCTGAAACCCCTCAGATGCCTGCTGAGCCATTCAGCTTCCTGGGTTTCTAAGCACACTGTAAACAACTTGAGGTTCAGAGGTGTGACTGGTTAATACTCAGGCATCGAACAATTCAGGAGGAAATGAAATGAGCTTGTGAAGTTGGAAAAGCACTTTGCAGCTAGTGATTGGTCTCAGACCTCAGTATTCTCAGCAGTGAAATGGCACTATGGATGTTAACAGTAACACTGGGGTGCAGCCTAAATGCTCTAAAGTAAGGAGCACGCTAGGGAGTGGCTAATCTCAAGTGGGTAAGAACTTCCAAAGGATAGGGACTCAGTCAATCGGCAAAATGCTTGCCATACAAGCCTAAGAACCCGAGTTTCGATCTTTTAACCCCGTGAAAATAGAAATGCAGGCAGATTGTGGCTCACTGAACAGCCAACCTTGTCCAGCCTGCCTAGTAAGGACAGTGCAGGCCAATGAGAGACCCTGCTTCTGGATATCGGGAAGACAGACATGGCACACAGGAAGATGGCAGTTCAAAAGGTAAAATGGGAAACCCTGTATATGGATGAGGTGTTTAATTTTAATTGGGAATGTTAATTAGGTGAGGCAAAGGAGGCTTCTGATTGTTGGGCGTCAATATTTCAATAGCTGGATCTTGGTAGTCAGCCTTAGGTGGAGAAAGTGTTAGGGTCCTCGAATCACCCCACAAAACAAAGACCACCACTCATGTTTGCAATCAGCAAGAGTGTTGTTTATTCCAGCATGCTGGGGTCAGCCAGCCAAACAGCAAAATGGCTGCAACCCTGAATGAAGCTCGCAGGCTCCTTTTATAGACAGCCAGGAGGGGATTAGGTCGTTTGAACATGGTTGGCTGGGGTTCCTTTTCCTGCTTTAACAGGGTGTAGAAACTGAAACTGAAACTAAGACCTAACAGGATACTGAAAACCAAAACTGGAACTCGGGCATAGTGGGGGCTGGAACCAGGAGAAGCCTAGCCTGGTGCACTGTGGTCCCTCAGGAGTAGCCAAATAAGGGACTAGACCTTGGTGGCTAGCTTTAGGAGTGTAATCTAATGGTTTCCAGCAAGGCAGGGTGAATAGGGGAGAAGGGCAAGGTCTATGAGAGCCATGTTTGCCAGGCCAGGGTTGGCCAGAGTCCCATCATGTATACATACATGCATGTATACACACACACACAAACACACACATATTGTGATAGTTTGAATGAGAATGGCTCCCATAGGCTCATATATTTGAATATTTGGTTCCCAGAACTGTTTGGGAAGGATTAGGAGGTGTGGCCTTGTTGGAGTAGGTGTGTCATTGGAGGCAGGGTTTGACGTCTTAAAAGCCTTAACTATCCCCAGTTAGTTTATACTGCCATGTGCCTGTGTATCTGGATGTGAGCTCTCAGTTACTGCTCCAGCACCATGCTCACCTGCCTTCTCCCATGCTCCTTGCCATAATGGACATGGACTCTAGCCCTCTGGAACCATGAGTCTCAAATGAAATGCCTTTATAAGTTGCCTTGGTCATGTGTGTTATCCCAGCAATAGGAAGTAACAGGGATACAGACCTTTCAGATATGACACAGATGGGCACAAAGCTCACAGGTGGTGAAGGGCCATATATTAGCCACAGTTCCATTTAAACAGTCACCTCTCAGCTTTCCCCATGATCTGCTGGCAAATGTCTATCCTACAGCCATTTTTAACATTGCCTTGGACCTATGCGGGGGTAGCAATAGTGAGAAAAAACCAAAGTCCACAGCACTGCCTTCACCCAGGAGCAGGCAGGTAGCATCTGAAGAGGCCAAGGGCACACGACTGGTAAAGCCCCAGAGCCTTCAGTGAAGGGACAGTCAGTCTTCTTGATGCCACCATCTCTGCCTCATCCAGTCCCTGAAATCCAACAGTGCTGAAATACATATTCTGTGAATCCTGACTGCCAGGATTCTGTGGGCTCTGCACCAATTTGGAGATGTCCCTTATTGAGTGATTGACTCTTCTGAACAGCAAGCTTATGCAGTGAGACTGAAAAAGAACCAGTCTAATAAATTTCTTATAAGCGATGTTCAGAAGACGGCTGGGAGTTTTGTTGTCTATGTCTTAAGAAATCATGTTTCAGAGTAAAGACCTTGGGAGGGGTGGGGGTTTGGTTCTGCAGACAAAGTCATGGCAACTTAAGGAGATTGATGTTGTCCCCATCATTGTTCATGATAAAACTTTATCATCCCAAGGAACCACTAAATCAAAATGCCAGGAATCCTCTTGCTTATAAGAAATTTATTAGACCAATTCTTTTTAAGTCTCAAGTCATAACCATTTTAAATTTTAAATGTCACATCAGCACTAACAAAGGGTTTATTGACAGGAAACAAATTGTTTTTTGACCCAGCCTGCTTTGGTAGCTAAGATACCTCCCAGAAGCCTTTGCCTTTGTCAGTAGACAGGGAACCTCACAGAGGCAGGCTCGTGGCAAGGCTAGCATTGGTGCAGGTCTACAAGGAGAGCGTGATAATTTTCCTCACCCTTGAGGCCATCACTTTTACCCCTGGGCTGTTAATCTCCACTGTGGACGATGTAAGATCTGATAGGAAAGGAGTGTAGGGAAAACTGAACTTCGGGGCAGTGGGTTAAAGTCTTCATCTCCATGTCCTTGAGACAGCTTGTCCATCTGAGACAGTAGAGTTGGGCGAGAGTCACCTTCTCTCTCTAGATTAGTTACTAGTGTGGCTGCCTCCAGAGAGGGCCGTGCCTTGGATGAGACAGCTCTCTGGGATAGGAGGCAGTTTCTGAAGGCTCTCTGAAGCCACCTCTTCACCAAGGAAGCAAGCAGAACCATGGGCTTGACAGACAGCATGCCAATGTGCCATGCCATGTTCCCCTTGAGAAATCTCAACTGGCTTCCTACCCTCTACCCTGTTCTCCTTGGGGTCTGATATCAGTGCTAACATGGTTGTTTCCCTGTTGAACTGTGATGGCAGGAAGTGCCTTCTCCTGCATCTGCTACCACATTATTTAGTGCAGTATCTGGCCTTGGTATGAACGTGAGGGCTGGATGTAGTTCTTCAGTGATGCTGAACCATCTTGACTCATTTCTGTGCACCCCTCTGTCCTGAGGCTTCAAGCTGACCAAGGAGAGGAAGGTTGGAGATTTAGGCTTTGAATGCTTCTTGCCTCTAGGACCTTCATTGCTGTTTAGGGAGTGGAGGCCAGGATTGATGTCTTGGTCTGCATTAAGAACAGTTGCTGTCTTTGACGGGGCCCTGGCTGAACTGTGATGTGTGGCTTCTACATCCCCTTGCTCTTCTTTAGCTGGTAACTCGGTCCACTCCTCATACTCTGCCTTTAGAGATTTTGAAAAGTTTTGGGGCCTAAGAGGCTATGCAGCTTCCCTGGTCTCAGGAACTTCTCAGTTGGATAAGATGTCAAGCTTTCTTCCATTGAGATGTTTCTGGGATCCTGGCAAGATACACACATGTATGAAGGCAGAAGAGAGAGGCTGTCTGCCTTGAGTTAAATGCAGGTAACCCCACCTGGCAGCAGCCCCCTGTGTGTGGACTTCACAGTTCACTAGATTGTGGGCTTCACAGGCTACCTGAGGCCTCCTGTCTACGCTGCCGAACAATCCCAGGCCAACACTGTCCTCTGGGGCAGCACTGAACCCTGGCCTTCCAGGACTGGCTTAGTCCCCTGCAGCGTGAGCTTCTCTAGGAGGCCTAGGCTTCGGAGCTCAGAGCCGTTCAGTGCAGGCACCCTCAATTCTCCCCACACTTTCCCACATCATGCCTCCCTAGCTTCCTCCCACTCCTGTCTGGGATTGATGTGTTCTGAAAAACAGTCCTGAAATTATTCTTGTCTCTGGATAAAATATTCACCATCTTTCAGATCTTTATTTTTATTGAAATGTCGAGTGGCAGCAGGCTCCGTTTATGCAGCATTACATCAAGGTCCTGCAAGGCCTGCAGTGAGCTCCCAGAACCCAGGGCTGACAGGGTCAGAACACCAAGGCGAGCCAGGGAGGGGGTGACAGAAAAGCCATGATAACAGTGATGAGCCCAGGAGGTTGGTAATTGCAGCTCGTTTCTTCACTCTGTCTCACCAGTGACCTCTGTAGTGTCTGCCACCTGCATATAAGGAGGGTTCAAAGCAGCCAACAGTCACTTGCTTTCTTACTTCCAGGACGGCAGCTCTGGCTTCTAACCCAGGAAGGCCACAGGCTGTTGGATGCCTGCTGTCTTCTGAAGGGGAGCGGTGTCTAATGTGTCCTTTGATGATGCCATCACCACCACCTGAGGAGGAGGGACCGCTCCAAAGTGTTGCTCAGAGCTCATGGTAGTTTGTCCTGTGAGAGATGAGATTGAACCAGATGTGTGCATGCTTGTGTGAGTGTGTGTGTGCATGTGTGTGTGTATGTGTAGTGGACATGGAAATGTGTGTAAGTACCCAGGTACTAAGTGGGTTTTGGGGTATGCCAGGGTAGAAATAGGGAGGTTCAAGCTTAAGAATATGAACTATCTTTTGAATGGGGAGATGGCTTCTCTAGACCAAGAGAGTAGTGTGTCCTTGACTTCCCTTGTTGGGGACAGATTTGTAGTGCTATGCAGCCTTCCTCAAGCTGCCCCAAATGGTGACTATAAGAGCATGAAGTCAAGAGAGGTTTTCCTTTTTGTCCAGGGAAGACAGTGACACTCTGCCTGACCCTGAGCAGTTGTGGGCCCTGTGCTATGTTCGGAGAGTGGCTGCCCAAGCTCCTTGAGTCGGGATCAGCCTGACCAGCCTCCTACCACTTCCCTGGCCATGCTGAGGGAAGTGTTTAGGGCTTGAGGGATGCAATTTGTCTGTAAATAGAAGACGTTAATCTCCTCCATTCTCCTTTCTGGGGCAGGGAGAGACACTAAAAGACTAACTCATGAGTTCTCGAGTACCTCTTCCTGTCTGGTTAAATCGTGGTTCCCTTACCTTAGATAGTCTTTAAGGCATTGAATTTGCACACACCCAAGGCCACTGTGGTTCAGAGGCAGGATTAGGAGAGAGAACAAGGCCCGAGTAAGGAGTCATGATCAGGAAGTCCATTCTGAGACCCTTTGGCAGCTGGGCTGGAACATACAAGGCACACACCTGTTGTCTGGGGACTATGGGAGGTGGTTGGGTCAAGCCAGCTTGCTGGTGTCTTTCCTCTGGCCCATTTCTCTCAACTGCAAAAAAGGGCACTCCCAAGACAAGGGGATTCCACAAGCAGGAGGCTGTGTAATGGGTCTCACCTGAGAGAGACCAGAGGTGGGAAGGAATGTGTTGGGCTAGCATCTGTGTTTCTTGTGGTAAGTACCCAAGAAATCAGCTAAGGACAGATCTGTTTTGGCCAGGTTCTGAAGGTTTCAGTCATGGTTGTTTCTGGGCTATGGTGAGGCAGAACATGATGGCAGAAGGGGCTGGCAGAATAGAGATGCTCACCTCTTGCCAACCAGGAAATGGGGAGAGAAAGAAAGGGAAAGGGCCAGGCATAAGTCAACATTCAAGGGTACACTCCAGGGACCCAGTTCTTCCAAACAGGTCCCACTTCTTGAGTTTCTACCACCCCCAAATTAGTACTATAACTGGAGGGCAGACCTTTGGCACACGAGCCCTAGGTCAGTTTCTATACCAACTACATCAGTGTGCCATTTCCAAGAGCTTGAGAGATGCACACCCCAGAAATTAATAAAAGCCTCCTTGAGAATATTGCTCTTAGAAGACAGCCAGGCGGTAGAAGACACTCCAAGGGGAGAGGCTAGCTCCTTGTCACTGGACTCACAGAGAATGCTCTGCTGGACCCTCCCTGGCGTAGGGAAAAGCCCAGACCCATAAGAAGAGGAAGCCTACCTGCAAATCTACCCCTCCTCCCCAGCTAATAGAATCCAGCTGATCCTCTCCATATATATTTACATTATCCTTATATACGAGACACTTGTCTTGAGCTGCCTTTTTTACAACCCCGAAACCTGGACAATGAAACACTCCTCAGAACAGCAGCTGAATGTGTCGAGATGGCGTGTCTCAGGGGGATTCTAGGCATCACATGAAGACATAGGCTGGGCAAGGATGACATTAGGAAACATCTCCATCTACAGAAGGAAGGAAACTATAAGATATGGCAGATGTGCTTGAGATACTTTGGCCATGTTATGAGAATGAATGACAGCAGATTCCTGGAGATAGCACTGCTTGGAGGAGTGCACAGGATAAGGTGAAATAGAAGGCCCAAAAAACGCTGGAGAGACAGCATAAAGGAAGACTGTGGAATCTTGGGTGTGACAATACACAAGCATCTGGGACTGCCCAGGACAGGAACAACTGGAGAACCGCCATAAATGGGCTGCCCATGC